>AWOL01S0008120.1:0-17782 GCA_000715115.1 Nicotiana otophora | reverse complement strand
TATGAGGCAAAGTAAATAAATGAAATAAACAAGTGTAAATTTGTGGTACAATTATCCTCCTTACAATAAACTCAATCTCTTAATTAGCAAATTCCTCCTCAACCGGAGCATATATATATATATATATATATATATATAAAATATATATGCGCGTGTGTGTGTATGTGTGTGTATATATATGTGTGTGTATATATAATGGACCTCACCAAATAGGTTTTTATAATTCGAATCAGGGAAAAACTCACAGATACACTGGCTCCTTGCCAAATATTACACATGATTCCATGAGGATATTTTTATAGAAATGCCGAGGCGTATGACCCGATCCAACATAAATATTAAATTTTACACTACCGAGGGTCGAACCATAGATGCATCTATTAAACTGTAGAGGCGAACGTTCCGCTCCCATGAGAGTGTGGTACATAAATCCTGCCAAGGCGAACAAACCGATCCCATTATATTAAGAAGTTTAAACGAGTCCTTGACCGCCACTCACGAAGGAACATGTGAGCTATAACTTTTAAGGAAACTTATTCGATGACAACGCATAACGCGCGAGAAATCCGTAAGAGGAACACCATTATTCCGTGGCAAATCATAAAACTCACGAAAACTCTACAATAGCAAGTCCATCACTCTACGCATATCTAATCTCAAGTCATAATGCGAAATAGAAGAATTAGACGAGCAAGGATAATCCCTATAGTACAAGTACAGCATGATGTAAACCTAAGTCTACCCGGACAATAACATGAATCTAACTACATACGGACTCTCGTCACCTCATGTGTACGTAGTCCCTGCAACAAGCTACACATATTAAATATACCACCCAGGGGTAGTTTTCTCCTCACAGAGTTAGACAGGAGACTTACCTTGCTCTAAAATTCCGTAACTGGCTCCAACACCGCCCTAACACCTCAAACCGGTGCCCGTCACTCCAGAACTAGTCAAACAATGTGCAAACCAATATGAATATACTCTAATACTCATAACAAATCAATTTAGACAAATTTCCAACTCCGCTCAAAAAGTCGATAAAATCACCCTCGGGCCCACGTGCCCGAATTTCGAAACTTTTCGAATAACCATTACTCATAACCTCACGAACTCAAATATATAATTTATTTCTAATTCCATGCCCAAATTCGTGGTCAAAATCCAAAAATACAAATTCTAGGTTTTCTACCAAAAATCCCACAATTTCTACCAATTTCCATGCTTGAATCCATATAAAAACAATGTATTTAACTCACAATAGGTGGGGATAACATACCTTGCCATTGAGGATAAAATTCTCCACTTGAACTGTCACGACACAGAATCCTTGAACGGTCGTGATGGCGCCGGACACTACTGTCAGGCAAGCCAACACCAATAATTAGTAAATTCTTATTTTAATATTTCTGAAATCGTGCATTTCCTTCAATTAAATAATAAATGATGAACTTCACAAAGTAAGTAATAATGTTTTTCGCAAATATCAATACTGAATAGTCCCATAGTCATCCCAAAACCCGGTATCATAAGAGTACGAAAATAACGTGTACCCAGTAAGTATCCCGTCTAACCTCGAAGAAGTAGTGACGAGAGGTCAACTTCGACACTTACTAGTTGTCCAATAATATCAGGTACAATAAAGAAGTGAATAAATATGAAACCGAGTAAATGTATGAAATAATCATGTATAAATACGTGGTATAATTCCCATCTTTACCATTTTACTCAAGCTCTCAACTAGCAAGTTCCTTCCGTAACCGGAGCGCATATATAGAGATAGTGGATCTCATCAAAGAGTTGTCATAATTCAAATCAGAGAAAAACAACCTCAGGTACACTGGCCTCTTGCCAAATATTACGCACGATTCCATGAGGATAATATATATAGGAAATGCCGAGGCGTACGCCCGATCCAACATAAAAGTAAATTGTGCACTGCCGAGGGTCGAACGGCGCGAACCATAGATACATCTATTAACCTGCCGAGGCGAACGGCCTGCTCCCAAGAGAGTAGTAGGAAATACCTCGCTCGCGAATCATACGTGCGACGCGGTCAAACATACATTTAACATTAAAATCATATCTCTTTCTTGGTTCTTTTCAAAACAAGGGAAATTAAGCTTGTCGCGTTTTAAGAAAATTACCCCGATCGCGAAACATACATGCGACGCGGTTACACATAGATTTCTTCAGCTTTTATGATATTCCTCAATTCTTTTCGAAATTATGAAGTTCAAATGAAACCTTTTAAATCTTAAGCTCTTCAATTTCAACTCCTTTCAAAACATTAAATAAGCAGACTCAATCTCGCTCCCTCTCAAGGCAAGCAATAAGCATAAATTAATAACAATATCAACAAGGCATGATGTGAGCCTAAAACTACCCGGATGTAGGCATAGCTAGTAGCAACATACGGACTCTCTTCACCTCGTGCGTACGTAGCCCCCACAAATAGAAGCACACAATAATTTATTTCACATATAGGGTTAATTCACTCTTATAAGGTTAGAAAGGAGAATTACCTCGCTCAAAAGTTCCATAACCGGCTCCCAAGCCCTTCCGACGACTCAAACCGATGCCCAACGCTCCAAAACTAGTCAATTATTATGCAAACCCATTAATATATACTCAAATACTCATTATAATCCTATTTCCAATAATTCCCGACTCTGCTTGAAAAGTCGATAAAATCACCCTCGGGCCCACGTGCCCGAATTTCTAAAATTTTCGAAGATAAACTTTGCCCATGACATCACGAACTCAAATATATAATTTATTCTCAATTCCATGTCCAAACTTCGTGGTCAAAATCCAAATAAACAAGATTCTAGGTTTTTCCACCAAAGCCCCAATTTCTACTAATTCCCATGTTCAAATCCATATAAACTCATGTCTTTAACTCAAAATTGTGAAGAAAGCACTTACCCCATTATGATTGATAAAGATGGCACTCCAGTATGCTCCAAAATCGGCTCCCGTGGGCGAAATGAAATGAGATAGAGCCAAACCCTCGGCTCCCTGCGGTCACTTGACCGCTTCTACGGTTCCGCAGGTGCAGCCCAACTACCGCTTCTGCGGTCTTCCACCAGACCCCTCAACTCCGCATTTGCGGCCACCATCCGCTTCTGCACCTCCGCTTCTGCGGCTCCACGTGCGCAGGTGCGGTCCCGCTTCTGCAGATCTCGACCGCATATGCGTTCCACGCCTCCCCCAGCAAAATCCGCTTCTGCGAGTCCTTTCTCGCACCTGCGGGCTCGCACATGTGGCCCTCTTCACGCAGGTGCGATTACACCAGATGCCCAGCTGCTTCAGCCCTTCCTCAAATTCCATTTTCGATCCGTTAACCACCCGGAATCCACCGGAGGCCCCCGGAACCCCATCCAATCACACCAACCAGTTCCAAAACATAACGCGGACTTGCTCGAGGCCTCAAATTACATCAAACAACGCTAATACCATGAATCGCACTCTAATTCAAGCTTTATGAACTTTAGAACTTCAAACTTCCTCATTCGATTGCGAAACCTATCAAATCACGCCCGATTTCCCTCAAATTTGTCACACAAGTCACATTTGACATTACGGACCTACTCCAACTTCCGGAATCAGATTCCGACCCCAATATCAAAAAGTCCACTTCCTGTCAAACTTCACAAAAACATTCAAATTTCTAACTTTCGCCAAACGTCTCCAAAATGACCTACGGACCTCCAAATCCACTTCCGGAGGTGCTCCCAATACCTAAATCACCATACGGAGCTATTCTCAAAATCGGAATTCCAAACGCATATCGATAACATTGAAATGCACTTTAACCCAAATTTATGAAATCCTTCCAAAATGCCAACTTCCACAATAGGTGCCGAAATGCTCCCGGGGCATCCAAAACCCGATTCGAACATACGCCCAAGTGCTAAATCATCATACGAACCAGCTGGAACCTTCAAATCCTCATTCCGAGACTGTTTACTCAAAAATCCAATCTTAGTCAATTCTTCCAACTTAAAGCTTTCGAAATGAGAATTTTCTTTTCAATTCCACTCTGAACTTCCCAAAATGCAATCCCGACCACGCGTACAAGTCATAATATCTTAAGTGAAGCTGCTCATGGCCTCAAACTACCGAACAACATGCTAGATCTCAGAACGACCGGTCGGGTCGTTCCATGAACCTCTCCAAGAATCGCCCAAACCGAGAGAGAACGAAAGAAAATAGGCCAAATCTCGTTCTTAAAAGAGCACACTGCCCAGCGACCTCTCGCACCTGCGGTCACTTGACCGCTTCTGCGGTCCCACAGGTGCGGCCGAAATACTGCTTATTTGTCCTCATTTAGGACCTCAACTCTGCATCTGTGGTCCCATATGTGCTTCTGTGCCTTCGCTTCTGTGGCTCCACGTGCGCAGGTGCGGTCCCGCTTCTGCGAAACTTGACTGCATCAGCGGTCCCATCCAGAACAGCTTCTGCGACCCTCTTGGCCACTTTTGTGGCTCCGCACCTGCGGCCAAAACCTCAAAGGTGCGGTTACACCACAAGACAGATGCTTCAGCTTTCCTTCCAAGTCTAAACTCGATCCGTTAACCATCTGAAATCCACCCGAGGCCCTCGGGACCTTTACCAAATAAACCAACACATCCCAAAACACATTACGAACTTAGTCAAGGCCTCAAATAATGCCAAACAACATCGAAACTATGAATCACCCTCCAATTCAAACCTAATGAACTTTGAAACTTTAAACTTCTATAATCGATGCCGAAACCTATCAAATCACGTCAGATTGACCTCGAATTTTTCGCACAAGTCACATTCGACATTACAGACCTACTACAACTTCCGAAATCGGAATCCGACCCTGATATCAAGAAGTCCACTCCTGGTCAAACTTCCCAAAACCATCAAATTCCAACTTTCGCCAAAATACCCCAAAATGACCTACGGACCTCCGAATCCACATTCGGACGTGCTCCTAAGATCAGGATCACCATGCAGAGCCATTCCTAAACTCGGAATCGCAACCGAATATCGATAACATTAAAATATACTTCAACCCAAATTTATGAAATCCTTCCAAAATACCAACTTTTCACAATAGCTGCCGAAACGCTCCCGGGTCATCAAAAATCCGATCCGGATATACGCCTAAGTCCAAAATCATCATACAAACTTGTGGGAACTTCCAAATCCCGATTCCGAGATCGTTTACTCAAAAGTTAAACCTTAGTCAATTCTTCCAACTTAAAGCTTCCGAAATTAGAATTTTCTCCCCAAATAAACTCCGAATTTTTCGAATTTCAATTCCGACCACGCGTACAAGTCATAATACCCGAAGTGAAGCTACTCATGGCCTCAAACCGCCAAATGATGCGCTAGAGCTCAAAATGATCAGTCGGGTCATTACAACCAGAATCTCACCTAATGTATACAAATGGTAAAGGAGAAACATCAATCAGATTTATAGATTATAATTATACTAACCATAAATAATTAGACGATAAAAGGAAATTACATTAGAAAATACTGAATTTATGAATATAGAAATAACACAAAATGATTTTGAAGTAGATTTAGCCTTAGAAAAAGCAAGAGAACTCACAACGAAAAATAAAAATAAAACTTTCCAATGTAAAGGATGTAAATTAGGAAAATTAAGCTTAAAAAAAAACAGAAGAACATTTTAAGAAATGCGAATTTAGAAAAGATAATTAGGGATATAGGGCAAACAATATCTCACAAAAGAAATTAGAAAACTTTGATAAAATTCTAGAAGAATTACAAGATAGTTTTGATAATGAAGAAAACAGAGTCCTTAATAAGCCAAAATAAATTAATGGAATCATCAAGTTCTAGTCCTAGTCCATTCCAAAGGACAACTCAACAACACACAATAGATAATAGCACCAGAAATGTACCTAGAAGAAGAGTATATAGAACAGGACAAGAAATACAAACAAAAAATATAAAACCAGCAGGAAAAAGAATGCCTATAGAAGAACCTGTCCAATTACAAGAAGGAGGTAGTAAAGATAAAATACTAAATATAGCAGCGCATGATCCACAAATATGGAATTCAGTAATAGATATTTGGAAAGGTATAGTAGTAGCAGACTATATAAAAACCTATTATGAAACTGATATAGAAACAATGTATAAATATATGAAAACTTTCTTAGGAGAATCAGAAAAAGGATTATGGGAAGCCTACAAGTCTGATTTCCCACAAGAAGTTCAAGCTTTATTAGCAATGGGACCAAATCCCTATAATTTTACAAATAAAATATATTGTTTAATAACCGGAGAAGATCCAAATAGTGAATTAGTTATACTACATAAAAATGTATTAATAAGATTAGAACAATTAAGTATAAGTAGTTGGCACCATATAAAGAAATTTTTAATTGAATGTTTCTATTATTATACTATTAGTGGAAATGCATTTGACCAAGACCTAGGTAAAACATTATTCAATAAATTACCAGGAATTTTAGGAAGAGAAATAGAAGTAAAATGGTACAAAAGAGATGGAATAATACAAAATGGTCAATAGGACATAAAATATGGCATATAATAGAAATACTACAAGAACAATGTACACATATACAAATACAAAAATAACTAAAATAAAATGAGATGAGTTTCCGCAAGAGTGTAATCTATACAACTCAAAGTTATGACAAAGACAAATATAAAAAGAAAAGATATATGAAATATAATCCTCAATACAATAAAGGATATAGCAGAAAAAAATATTATCTTAAAAAATCATCAGCTAGGAAGCCCTATCTAGATAAAAATAGACATGTTAGAAAATATAGAATAGAAAAAAATTATAAGAATAAATTAGAATGTTTTACTTGCGGAAGCATAGAACACTTAGCAAATACTTGTCCAAAAATGATTAATAACAAGATAAAAAATTCACAGTTAATAGAAGATTTTCAAGAAACATTAATAAATATAGACGAATATATATCAGATAACGAAAGTATATATTCTATAGTAAATATTGATATAGAAGAACAGAATCAAATAGACTCATCAGATTTAGAGGAAGAAGAATTAATAAATGAAATAGGAACAAAAAAGATAGATATAGAAGAAATACATGCAAGTACATATATCTGAAGAATGTACTCATGAGTTTGAGAGGAATAAAGGATTAGATAGTAATCAATGTTTTATATGTAAATGGTACCCCAGTAAAAATAACAGAGCCAAATGTAGACTATGTTATTTAGAAGGATGCATCATATGCATAGAGAGAGAATATAAGATAAAAATAGAAAAGAAATATAAAGAAACAAATAATTCTACACTCGATTCTGATTCTACACTTAATCTAAGAATAATGACATTAGAAATGAGAATAAATGAATTAAAAAAAAGAATAAAAAAATTAGAAAAAGGAAAACAAAAATTAGAAGAAATTGAAGAAATATAAAATGATCAAGAATTAATGAGTGTAGAAGATCATGGTGTATTGATATATAATGAAGATAAAAAAATTAAGTACAATAAAAATACTTCCAAGAATTAAAATAGAATATTATGAAATAGAAACAATGGCTATAGTAGACTCTGGATGTACGAGATGTATAATAAATAAAAGAATAGTTTCACAAGAATTAATTAAAACTTTAGATAAACCAGTTGCAGCAATACAAAGGGATGGAACACAAAATATATATAGACATTATATAGATAAATCACAAATCAGTTTTGAAAATACATGTCTAGATTTTTATAAGCTAGATAAAATATGGGTAAGAGATTTAAATATAAATGCAGACTTTATATTAGGATTAAGCTTCATATTACATAACAACGGTAGTTGTTTACTTAGTAGAGATGGTGTAATAGTTTTCAAAAATATTACTCATACCCCAATACAAACAATAAATACAGAAACTAAGATAAGAACAAAACTAAAATCAGATCAGAAAAATTTACAAGAAAAATAAAAAGAATGTTGTAAAGAACGTAAAGACAAAAATACATGTTGCAAAATAAAATAAGAATCTAAAGGCCTATTGTTAGAAGATAACCAAGATATACTAGAAAAATATTATACTTTAATAGATGTTGAAACATATTTATATAATTTTAGAACACGAATAGAAAAAAATAGGAATAATAAAAAATTAAAAAGATCTGGATAATATAATAAAAATATTAGATAAAATAGAAATAATAGGAATTTTTTTTTAAAATATTGGGAAAATAATAAAATTATGTGCAAATTAAATATTATAAACCCACAATATATAATTAAGACAGCCTCAATAGAAGCCACAAACCAAGATTTGGAAGATTTTAAAATACAAATAAAAGAACTTATGAATTTAGGTGTAATTAGAAGATCTACATCTAAACATAGGTCTGTTGCTTTTATGGTAAAAAATCATAGTGAAATAGTAAGAGGAAAAGCAAGAATTGTAATAAATTATAAAAGACTTAATGATAATACTAAAACAGATGGATACAAATTACCCGATAAAACAGAATTAATAAATAGAATACAAGGAAAGAAGATATTTAGCAAATTTGATTGTAAATCAGGATATTGGCAAGTAAATATGCATGAAAAAGATATAGAATTGACAACATTCACTTGCACGAAAGGACTTTTTGAGTGGCTAGTAATGCCATTTGGATTAAAAACAACTCCACCTATATTCCAAAGAAAAATGGATAGCATATTTGGAGAATATAAAAGATTTGGTTTAGTATATGTAGATGACATATTAGTATTTAGTAGAGACATAAAAGAACATTTAGGGCATCTACAAACAGTTTTCCAATTATTCGTAGATAATGGAATAATAATTAGTAAAAAGAAGAGGGAATTATGTCAAAATTACATAAATTTCCTATGAGTAGTCTTAGGAGATCGAAATATTAAATTACAACCCCATATAGCTAAAAAACAAAAAGCCTTAGAAATGCCAGACAAATTAGAAAATATTAAAGAATTACAAAATCTTTTAGGAATAGTAAATTACGCAAGAAGTTTCATAAAAGATTTAGGTAAAATAGCAGGACCTTTTTATGCTAAGACAGGTTCTACAGGACAAAAGCATTGTAATTCAGAAGATATAAAGTTAGTACAAACAATTAAAGAAAAAATAAAAATATTCCTGACTTAAATATGCCATTAGAAACAGACTATCTAATTATAGAAACAGACGGAAGTTTTGAAGGATGGGGAGCAGTATTAAAGGCAAAACCCAAGAAATACAGGGATGAAAATGAAGAGAAAATATGTGCTTATCAAAGTGGTAAATATAAAGAAAAAGGAAATATGAGTAGTATAGATGTAGAAATTCTTGCTATAATATATGGACTAAATAGTTTCAGATTCTATATATTAATCAAACAAGAAGTATTAATTAGAACTGATTGTGAAGCCATAGTTAAATTTCACCAAAAGATAAATGCGAAGAATAGTAGTAGAAGAAGATGGTTAATTGTAACGACCCGTCTGTCATGACCCAAACTCCCTCCGTATAACGTCGTGATGACAATTCGTCTCTACGACTAGGTAANACAACAACAACAACAACCCAGTATAATCCCACTAGTGGGGTCTGGGGAGGGTAGTGTGTACGCAGACCTTACCCCTACCCTGGGGTAGAGAGGCTGTTTCCAAATGACCCTCGGCATCCTTCCCTCCAAAAACTCCCCACCTTGCTCTTGGGGTGACTCGAACTCACAACCTCTTGGTTGGAAGTGGAGGGTGCTTACCATCAGAGCAACCCACCTTGTCTTGAATAGAAAAAAAAATAGGAATAATAAAAAATCAAAAAGATCTGGATAATATAATAAAAATATTAGATGAAATAGAAATAATAGGAGAAAAACTTTTAAAATATTGGGAAACTAATAAAATTATGTGCAAATTAAATATAATAAACCCACAATATATAATTAAGATAGCCTCAATAGAAGCCACAAACCAAGATTTGGAAGATTTTAAAATACAAATAAAAGAACTTATGAATTTAGGTGTAATTAGAAGATCTACATCTAAACATAGGTCAGTTGCTTTTATGGTAAGAAATCATAGTGAAATAGTAAGAGGAAAAGCAAGAATTGTAATTAATTATAAAAGACTTAATGATAATACTAAAACAGATGGATACAAATTACCCGATAAAACAGAATTAATAAATAGAATACAAGGAAAGAAGATATTTAGCAAATTTGATTGTAAATCAGGATATTGGCAAGTAAATATGCATGAAAAAGATATAGAATTGACAACATTCACTTGCACGAAAGGACTTTTTGAGTGGCTAGTAATGCCATTTGGATTAAAAACAACTCCACCTATATTCCAAAGAAAAATAGATAGCATATTTAGAGAATATAAAAGATTTGGTTTAGTATATGTAGATGACATATTACTATTTAGTAGAGACATAAAAGAACATTTAGGGCATCTACAAACAGTTTTCCAATTATTCGTAGATAATGGAATAATAATTAGTAAAAAGAAGAGGGAATTATGTCAAAATTACATAAATTTCCTATGAGTAGTCTTAGGAGATCGAAATATTAAATTACAACCCCATATAGCTAAAAAAACAAAAAAGCCTTAGAAATGCCAGACAAATTAGAAAATATTAAAGAATTACAAAATCTTTTAGGAATAGTAAATTATGCAAGAAGTTTTATAAAAGATTTAGGTAAAATAGCAAGACCTTTTTATGCTAAGACAGGTTCTACAGGACAAAAGCATTTTAATTCAGAAGATATAAAGTTAGTACAAACAATTAAAGAAAAAATAAAAATATTCCTGACTTAAATATGCCATTACAAACAGACTATCTAATTATAGAAACAGACGGAAGTTTTGAAGGATGGGGAGCAGTATTAAAGGCAAAACCCAAGAAATACAGGGATGAAAATGAAGAGAAAATATGTGCTTATCAAAGTGGTAAATATAAAGAAAAAGGAAATATGAGTAGTATAGATGTAGAAATTCTTGCTATAATATATGGACTAAATAGTTTCAGATTCTATATATTAATCAAACAAGAAGTATTAATTAGAACTGATTGTGAAGCCATAGTTAAATTTCACCAAAAGATAAATGCGAAGAATAGTAGTAGAAGAAGATGGTTAATTGTAACGACCCGTCTGTCATGACCCAAACTCCCTCCGTATAACGTCGTGATGACAATTCGTCTCTACGACTAGGTAAGCCTAATAAATTACGGAAAATAATAAAACGAAAGTAAAACTTAGCAACTAACAGCGGTGGATAACTAAATAACTAGTAACAATGCCGCTCGGCATGTACAATAACCAATACTCTACAAATGCACAGTCTTCCCAAAATTCGAAACATCATAAGTCACAAGTTGCAGGAGGAAATTAGTATCTCTATACACTAGAGTCTAACAAAAGAAGTACGGCAGGTAAATGACATTGGAGAGAATAAAGGGGGACTCCGAGGTCTGCAGACGCGGCAGATGTACCTTGAAGTCTCCGTAAAATAGCAAGCACTCTCAGCTAGTAGCGGGGCTGATAAAAGTGCCCGGATCTGCACACCAATATATGTGTAGAAGAGTATCATGAGTACACCATAACGGTACCTAGTAAGTTCCAAGCCTAACCTCGGTCGAGTAGTGACGAGGTCAGGTCAGGCCCACTAGTATATAATAAACAAAGTAGGAGAATATACAGTATAATAAGAGACTAAAATTTAACAAAAGGAAACACATGAAGGCAACAGTACAACACACAATGATAAACAGTAGGAGATCTCCCGAGATACCATCTCATAGTCCCAAAATAAATATACAGGGAGAACTCCCGAGGAACTGCCTCGTAGTCTCAAAAGTAAATGTGCAGGGAGAACTCCCGAGGAACCGCCTCGTAGTCTCAAAATAAATGTGCAGGGAGAACTCACGAGGAACCGTCTCGTAGTCTCAAAAGTAAATATACAGGGAGAACTCCCGAGGTACCGCCTCGTAGTCTCAAAAGTAAACACACAGCTCAAACGGACAAATACAACAGTTAACAGTAAGATTTCTACAATTACACTGATAAAGAACAAGGAAAAGCAGGAAATCTACTAGGCATGCTTCACAGAGTTCAAATAAGCAATTAAAGAACGTAGACATGCGATATTAGACTAAACAGGATAACTAAACATATTGGAATAGCTCAATTAAGAATAAAAACAGACTAATACTCATTTAAATGGTATAACTCAAATTAAAGGAAAACAGGTTGCTACTCAGTAAAAATGAATCGGGTTTTACAATAAATAGCCCGTGTACGTACTCGTCACCTCACGTACACGGCGCTCACATATCACAACAGTACCAAATCCTAAGGGGATTTCCCCCACACAAGGTTAGGCAAGTCACTTACCTCTTACCAAGCTCAATCAATCGGTAACACTGCCTTTTCGACGAATATCCGACTCTAAATGTCACGACCCAAAATCCTAACCTGTCGTGATGGCACCTATCTCGATACTAGGCAAGCCAAAAATCTCCATAAACCATAATTTCTTTTAAGTCTGAAAATATCATATTTAAATACAATATATAATCCCACAGATATTGATACGAACATGTCACGCCCCGAGCCTGGGGGGCGAGACCGGCACCAGGTGCCTTATCTATCCTTGCGTACCAACTTGCGACTAAGGGGCTCTGAACATATAATGTCATACTTTGGCCATGGGCCACATTGCAAGACAATTTGCGAAGCAAAATATAAAACTGAATGGAAACAAATGCGGACTAAACATCAATATAAAGCTGGGCCGGCAAGGCCGTAATAACTACTACATATGACAAATCAACAAAATATATATACAAAGCCTACAAGCCCAACATACTGCACTAAGTGACATGTTATGTCTACAAGGCTCTACTGATGGATTTATTGTGATCGGAACAGGACCCCGACCTACCCATAGCCTATATACATATATACACAAGATGTACACAAAACTTCTAGACCCGACAACTCCGAAGGACGTGGAGCTTACCGATAAAGCTGAACTCGGGCAACACCTACTGAGGAGGTCTACCCGTCTGTCTGTACGAAATAATGTACCGAGTATGAAAGGCGATAAAATAACTGAAAGCTGCAACTGAACTGATAATATAATAACTAAAAGTAACTGTGAGTCAAAGATGATCTGGAGGTATACTTACTTGCTGATACTGTCACGACCCAAACTAACCCTGCCGTGATGGCTCCTATCGAGGAACTAGGAAAGCCGACTCATTTCCAAAACAAACCGATATTTTCCTTTTAAAGATAATTTCAATGTTATTTAACATAAGAATCTTCGTAAAGGAGTTCCAATCAAAATAAAAATGCGGAAGGAAAAGCCCGNGTACTCGTCACCTCACGTACACGGCGCTCACATATCACAACAGTACCAAATCCTAAGGGGATTTCCCCCACACAAGGTTAGGCAAGTCACTTACCTCTTACCAAGCTCAATCAATCGGTAACACTGCCTTTTCGACGAATATCCGACTCTAAATGTCACGACCCAAAATCCTAACCTGTCGTGATGGCACCTATCTCGATACTAGGCAAGCCAAAAATCTCCATAAACCATAATTACTTTTAAGTCTGAAAATATCATATTTAAATACAATATATAATCCCACAGATATTGATACGAACATGTCACGCCCCGAGCCTGGGGGGCGAGACCGGCACCAGGTGCCTCATCTATCCTTGCGTACCAACTTGCGACTAAGGGGTTCTGAACATATAATGTCATACTTTGTCCATGGGCCACATTGCAAGACAATTTGCGAAGCAAAATATAAAACTGAATGGAAACAAACGCGGACTAAACATCAATATAAAGCTGGGCCGGCAAGGCCGTAATAACTACTACATCTGACAAACCAACAAAATATATATACAAGGCCTACAAGCCCAACATACTGTACTAAGTGACATGTTATGTCTACAAGCCTCTACTGATGGATATATTGTGATCGGAACAGGACCCCGACCTACTCATAGCCTATATACATATATACACAAGATGTACACAAAACTTCTAGACCCGACAACTCCGAAGGACGTGGAGCTTACCGATAAAGCTGAACTCGGGCAACACCTACTGAGGAGGTCTACCCGTCTGTCAGTACGAAATAATGTACCAAGTATGAAAGGCGATAAAATAACTGAAAGCTGCAACTGAACTGATAATATAATAACTAAAAGTAACTGTGAGTCAAAGATGATCTAGAGGTATACTTACGTGCTGATACTGTCACGACCCAAACTAACCCCTGTCGTGATGGCTCCTATCGAGGAACTAGGAAAGCCAACTCATTTCCAAAACAAACCGATATTTTCATTTTAAAGATAATTTCAACATTATTTAACATAAAAACCTTCGTAAAGGAGTTCCAATCAAAATACAAATACGGAAGGAAAAGCCCGACATCGGGGTATCACTAGTCCTGAGCATCTACTACAATTTGTCTAATAGTATCAAGGCTAACTTAGCCTGAAAAATAGCTAAATATAACTAGAGGAAGATAATGAGGGAGAAGAGCAGGGGTTGCGATCGCCAAACAGCTACCTTGCTATCTCCGAGTAATTTTGCAACCAGAATAATCAACAACCGCTACCGTATCCAGCTACACCTGGATCTGCACACAAGGTGTAGGGAGTAACATGAGTATGCCAACTTAGTAAGTAACAACAATAAATAAAGACTGAGCAATAGTGACGAGCAATAAAGCATATAACGTTCATATCATGAAATCTCAGTAAAATACCACATGCTTCTAAAATCAGGATTTGAATCAAAACATCTCGTTTAAACCCAGTTCCAGTAAAAATCATTTAAAGATATTTTTCAACAGTTTTCAGACAGAGGAAAAATGCAAAGGTGAGCAAAAATGATGAAATCATAAACAGCCCCTCGGGCAAAACATCACTCATATACAGCCCCTCGGGCAAACCTCACAGTCACTCATGCCACTCGGGTATACCTCACAATCACTCTTGCTACTCGGGCATACCTCACAATCACTCTTGCCACTCGGGCATACCTCATTATCACTCATGCCTCCCAGTCACTTAGCACTCGGCACTCGCACTCAGTAGGTACTTGCGCTCACTGCGGGGAGGGGGGGAGGTGTACAGACTCCGAAGGGGCTCCTTCAGCCCAGGTGCTATATCAAGCCAAATCATGGCATAAATCACTCAGGCCCTCGGCCGATATCAAACATGCTGCGGCGTGCAGCCCGATGCCATAAATACGCAACATGCTGTGGCGTGCAACCCGATCCTATAAATATCCTCACAAATTAGCCCTTCGGCCTCACTCAGTCATAAACCTCTCAAGCCACTCGGGCTCTAGTAAAACAGGGTATTCAGCCCAAAAACAACATTTATATGCATCAAAACAGAGTAATAAAAACTGAGTTATGCAGAAAACAGGTGTAACCATGACTGAGTATAGATTTTCAATCGAAAACAGTGAGAGGATAGTAAGAAAGGCCCCTAAGGGTCCAAACAGCACTGGCACAAGGCCCAAACATGGCATTCAGTCCAATTTACAGAAACTCTTTCTAAAACATAAAAGTATCATATAGTTTCAATAAAATATGCACCTTTACAGTTGCTACGGAACGGACCAAGTCACAAATTCCCAACAGTGCGTCACCTAGCATGTGCGTCACCTCGAAATAGTAGAATGATACAAAATTCGGGGTTTCATACCCTCACAATTAGATTTACAATAGTTACTTACCTCGAACCGGTCAAATCTCTACCCCGCAATGCTCTTGCCTCTGGACTCGGTCTCCAAATGCTCCGAATCTATTCACAATCAGTATAATACCATCAATACACGCTAATGGAATGAATTCCACAAGAAAAGCTACCAAAATTAGACCAAAACCCGAAATTGGCTCAAACCTGGCCCTCTGGCACACGTATCGAAATTCAAAAAAATTCACAAAACTAGAAAGCTCATTCACTCACGAATCTAACCATACCAAATTCATCAAAATCTGACATCGTTTGGTCCTTCAAATCCTTAAATTACTCTCCAACAATTCCAAGCCCTAACTCCTCATTTTCACAAATTACATGATTAAACAACGGGAAATCACCACATATACGAGTATTAGGGCTCAAGCAACTTACCTCACTCATAGCCCTTGAATCACCCTTCAAACATCACTCCAAAAGCTCCAAAAACCGACTTGCAAATGGTGGAAATGAACCAAATTCGCGAAGGGTTCTATTTATGGTTTCTGCCCAGGCTTTTCGCACCTGCGGAAAATTTCACGCTTCTGCGCCACCGCACCTGCGGAAAAATCCATCGCAGGTGCGGAACTCACTTAGGAGCTAAGCTTCCGCATCTGCGCCCCAGGTTTCGCACCCGTGGGCTCGCAGATGCGACCTCTAACTCGTACCTACGCATCCTGCCTAGCCCAGCATTGCCCGCACCTACAAACTCCCCACGCGCACCTGCGACTCGTTCTTCTGGAAGTGTGAAAATAGCAGTAGCAGCAGCTTCAGCTGCATTTCCAACTTCGACAAATCCGTTAACCACTCGGAATCACTCCGAGGCCGTCGGGACCTCAACCAAAAATACCAACAAGTCATATATCAACATACCAACTTAGTTGAACCTTCGCATCACTCAAAACAACATCAAATCATCAAATTACCCTCGAATTCAAGCCTAAGAACTTCTAAATTTCCAAATTCGGCAACCAATGCGGAAACCAACCAAACCACGTCCAAATGACCTCAAATCTTGCACACACATCACAAATGACACTACGAACCTACTCAAACTTCCGGAATTCTATTCCGACCCCGATATCAAATTTTCCACTGCCGACCGAAATTGCCAAATTTCCAATTTCGCCAATTCAAGCCTAATTTTATCGCAGACCTCCAAATCACATTTCGGATGCACTTCTAGGTCCAAAATCACCTAATGGAACCATCAGAATCCAAATCCGAGATTGTTTATACATAGGTCAACATCCGGTTGACCTTTCCAACTTAAGTTTCTACTTAAGAGACTAAGTGTCTCAATTCACTCTAAAACCACTCAGGTCCCAAACCAACTAACCCGATATAACATAATATAGCTGAATAACACAAAAAGAAGTAGAAATGGGGAAAACGGGGCTATAACTCTCGAAACGACCGGCCGGGTCGTTACATCCTCCCCCTCATAACATCTGTTCGTCCTCGAACGGGTCTAAAAATATACCTGGAGTCTCGAATAGTCGTGGATATCTGCTCTGCATCTCTCGCTCAGTCTCCCAGGTGGCCTCCTCCACAGGCTGACCTCTCCATTATACCTTCACTGAAGCTATATCCTTTGACCTCAACCTTCGAACCTGCCGATCCAAAATAGCCTCCGGCTCTACATCATAAGTCATATCACCCTCCAACTGAACCGTGCTGAAATCCAAAACATGGTATAGATCTCCAATATACTTTCGAAGCATGGAAACATGAAACACTGGATGCACACTCGACAAGCTGGGTGGCAAGGCAAGCTTATAAGTCATCTCCCCTATCCTTTGAAGCACCTCAAAAGGCCTAATGAATCGGGGGCTCAATTTGCTCCTCTTCCCAAACCTCATAACACCCTTCATGGGTGATACCTTCAATAAAACCTTCTCCCCAACCATAAAAGACACATCACAAACCTTCCTACCCGCGCAGCTCTTCTACTTAGACTGCGCCGTGCGAAGCCGCTCCTGAATTAATTTCACCTTATCTAATGCGTCCTGGACCA
>AWOL01S0008119.1:243376-265337 GCA_000715115.1 Nicotiana otophora | reverse complement strand
CAGGAGGCTTATTTCCAATGGAATACTAAATGGATAAACATATTTACGGCGGAGCCTCATATGAATAAGATTTTTCAGGAAGCTTATTTATAACGGAGTACTAAATAAACATCCATAATATAATATATTCATAACAAAAACTGCATTCATTCAGAAGACGGTTACCGCTTCTCTTAGTCTCAAACCGGCGGCGTCATTCACCGAGTAATTGCTATTTTTCGTATTTTGACTTTAGACCTTTGATAAACTTATAAGTCAACGGCGGGTCCACGCGGCTGGCGCGCGTGCGGATACACAGGGGCCCTCGCTGGAGACCTAAGAGTCAGAGCCTGAGAGCGACTCAAAACATTCTACTTGTAATCATTTCATCCATTACTTATCTTATTTTTGTCCTTTTGGTTTTACCTTTCCCAAATAAATACTTTAATTAAAGAAAACACCTTGTTAGTTCATCAAGCAACGTATTCTTACATAAAAACTTTGAATACAAATAAGTACTATAACTTAAAATACTAATTTAGCTTATGCATTTAATTCATTATTGCTAATAAAAAGAATATATCAAAACAGGTATTGAAAATATAGTTTGGTAAAGAAAATAAAACATCTAAGTTAAAAGAATTAACTAGTTAAATGAATTAAAATTTTAATGAATTACGCAGTTTAACCAGAACAATATCAGTAGAATAATATCGATACTTGAAGTGTCCTAAAAAAATATTGACATAAAATTAGGAGAGAACGTGTGCTTTCCATTTTGTGTATCTACTTGTCCAACCAAACTAGAAAGAGAACTTTTAGTAGATCACAGAGGGACAATATAAAAATGTTAGTGCCTCCTCAATGCTAACTATAATATCGTAGTCTCTTTTTTAGTAAAAGCATATTGAGTATGCATTATATCTTATAATCAATATTTATGATAAAACTCTTACATTAGTCAGGTGTCCATCCACATGATTAAATGATATTTACTACTTAGCATAAAATAGAAACGGAGCCAAAATTTAAATTTTATGATTTTTTAATTCTAGGATAGGGATATCAAGTGTTAATTAATTTAATTTTTATACATTATTAGTGGATTTATTGATACGAATACAAAGTTTTGGATCAAAATTACTAAATAGACCGACCCCGTATCTCATTTTCTAGCTTCGCCCATGTCATAAAATAATGTGAACCATATCAATTAATTTTAATTTACCTTAAAACACAGTAATCGCATTCTAGTTAAAGCATGGGTGAAATCATAATCACTTTGGAGCATACTAGGTTCTTTCTTGCGGGGTAAATTTAAAATGCTAAAATCATGACCATACTATCTTGTAACATCAATTTGAAAGATTTTTTAACATTATTGGTTTGTGAAGTGTGAAACTAAGTTTTTTCAGAGGGGTCATTACTAATCATAGATATTTATAGCAATCGATGAAGGTGATTATTCTTAGTTTTTGTCTTATTGTATTAGTATGCTGGTAAAGAGGCAACTATCAACAGACATAACTAGGTGGACGCAGTAATGTCCCATGAAAGATACTATTCTTGCTCTGTGGATGCAAAAAGTCATTATTGTGAAAGAGTCTTAATTAAATAATTAATTAACTTAATAGAATATTTCAACTTCAATTTAAGTTCTCTTGGTTGTTCTAGTTACATAAAGGTTAGGAGTTAAACTAATCAAGTAAGCATTTCATATTCGTAACTGTACGTTATGAAGCAAATAGGTATAATAAGCCATGATGGTAACACACACATGTTAGGACATAATGACTAAACTTCCTTTATATTTCGGCTGTCGGAAGTTATGTTGAATCATCAGCACTTACTAATACCAACATTATTTTTGGAGCTAGATTGTGGTATCCTGGCTAAAGATACTGGAATAAGATTATACGTGTGGATTTCGACATTTCTCTCTCTTAGCTGCCTGAAAAAGAAAACAATATACAAGCAATATGTATATCCATGCATATATGTATATACGTGTAAAAAAATTACCAAACTAATGGTTGATTGGTAGTAAAGTTGTAGCGATTAGAAATTGGAATCACACATTAGTATTGATTGTAATTTCATCATGCACCTAAGTGGTGTATATATAGCTTCAAATTTCAGTAAAGGTTTTCTATCATGGGCTCATTCTCTCATTAAAAATGAACGAAAAAAAGACCCTGTAACAATGATAAAAAAGACCGTGTAACATAGGCTCATGAGCTTCATAAAAAGATTAAGTATTGAGTCGCCTTTGACAGGAGTACCTTATACAAAGTGAAATTTCGCGACGAAGATCTGGATTAGTTGGGTCCTAAAGAAAGTACCCGAACACTAGGTGGAGCACATAAAAAAGAAGAAGTGAAATGCAAACCTTACCGAGCAATATAATATTTCGTGTAAACCATTACACAGATTAAGTGCACGTTTGGTATTATGATTCAGTTGTGAAGGCACATCAGCGGAAAACATGCAGTTAAATTACAATATGAAAAAGATAAAATAAAGAGTGAAAGAGCGAATGATGATGTAGTGGCGACGCAAGTTTGAGGTGTGAAACCAGACAAAGTGGAAAAGGCAAGTATAAGATAGAATATATATATATATATATACTAGTAGCCGTAGGTCAACAACATGAAGTGATGGTCTCTTCAATTTCCATCCCCAATTTTTGTATCTTACGACTGTTAACGGAAAAAAAAGAAGCAAATGGTGAACAAGTGAGAGTGACCTTTAAATTCTGTGAAAGGAAGAAAGAAATAAGAAAAAAAACTTTTAGAGAACATGGGGGGTCCAAGTGGAGGTAGTCACATCCTTTACCAAAGGAAACCAATTTGAAGTCACTCTCTAATACTTAATTAGGTCCACATGTTAAGAGAAAAATACACATTTGAGTCATCAATTTAAATTTGAAGTTCAAAATTAGTGTGATGGTATTATATATGAAAATTTTAAATACTTTTATGTATTTATAGATTAATTTATGTGACCAACAAGGTATTTTTTTAAAATTAATTTCTTTATTCCAGTAGATTTTTTCTAGATTATATAGAGGTAGTTTGGACCGAAACAGTAAATTCAGTTAAAGTTCACAAAAGTCGCCCTAAATCCATTTACGCATTCATCAAAGAGTCAACAGGGTATAAGACCTTAACCGCGTAGGGGCGGAACTAAAATTTTCAATAAGGAAATTCAAATATAAAGAAATAAATACACGAGAAAGTCAAGGGGTTTCAACATCTAATATATATGCATAAAGAGATAATTTTCATCTTATATATACAATGTATTTTCCGGCGAATGGAACGAACCCCCTTCTGCCACCCTAGCTCTGCCATGCCATGTATATGCCGCAGAACCATCTTCCGCCACCCTAGTGCTACCCACGCAGCGTACATGCCGTCCTCTAACTCAATTACAACTATATGTGGTAATGATAATTAGATATATTTTTGTATACACAATTTGAATCTTGAGTATGATGTATTATTATCTATCCCAAGAAGAAAAATAACACATGCAAATAGAAATACATGAACGCCCACCCACAAGTATACTAATATAGCACACCATCATGAAACTTCCGTATACAAACTAACCTTTTACATGATTTTAGTAGAATTGCACTTACCTATCATGCGCTTTAGACGACTTGTTTTCTACTGCTTGATCTTTTCCTCTTGGTTTTGCTTTTCTAATGGTGAATGAATGCATCAATCGATACATACATATATATATATATATATATATATATATATATATATATATATAGTCTTAGGGTAAGCGCGATGCGTGTGAATAATATCTCAATGAGTATAAATTTATTTAAAAATAGTATTGAAGTTATACAATAAAAATGTATGTTCCTAAAGATGGTCATGAATATTGATCGTGTATAACTAACTCAATAATTGAAGAAATTATCTCAGAAGTCCTCAATCATCAATAACTCAACTTAACATCTTTTTTTAGGTTTGTAATTTCATAATTTCAGTTTCACAATAAGTCTTGAAAAATCTAAATATTCTTGACGGATACAACTTATAGCATATAAGCTGTCAACTGATAATTTGCGAACTTTAAATAAATACAAAATTAATGTACAATATTAAACAAAAAAATACATTTAAAAAGAAAAAGCAAGCTAGTAAGAGAATCTACAATTGAAAGCTAGCTAATGAACCCACACATATTTAGCTAAATGTATCATGGATTAAAAATTAAAAGATCTCATAAATTATCTTGTTATTTTGTGCATATTATTGATTTGTGCTCAACATTTTGCATAATTATAATAGTGCATTTAAAACTTTTGAAAATTAAAAGTATAATATTAAATATATTTATTGCTGCAGTAGTCTTGCATATTTTGAAAAATTAAACTCTAGGACGCCCTCGTCCTCTACCACGAGTTGGAGCCCTCCCCCGGCCTCTAGTAACAGGGGGAGCAGCTCCTCCACGGTCAGGTACATCTATCGCGCACGTTCTCACCATCTGTGAGAGAATAAGAAAGATACCTAGCACAATGACGAGAGTAAAACACACACTTAAATTATGCTCGCTAGTCAAAGATAGTATAGTATAATTATCGTCTCCACAGAGATTGGATTTAAACAGTATTCTTGTAGTTCATAGCTTGATTGCTATCCAGGAGGATCGACAATGGAGATTTATATAATTAATAATTAAAACTAAATAAGAGCCTAAACTGTTGCTAATGACAATCTCAACAAAGGTAAGCAAGGAAGTTATCAATGGGAGAAAATATGGGTTGATAGGATAAAGGCAAGATAATTGTTCGGGATCTAACTCTAGATAATTTACTTCTAATGTTGAAGCGAGTCTATCAAATTCACTTAATTATCAATACAAATATTTAGTAGAAACTCCTCTCTCGACTAAGTTTCAACCTCACAATATGAACCAATTTAAGCTTGGTGAAGATATGCAAGAATTCGTAATGGATTGGTCTTTAAGAGAACTTCTTTCGATTATCCTCCTAACTAGGTTTAATCAAGGATTCAACTAGCCTCTTTCGATTACTTAGAAGAATCTATGAACTCAACCAACAACATAGTGCAAATATATCACAAGTTATGCCTCTTTCGATGACAAGAACAAGTGAACATAGATGCAATAATTAAATCTTCCAAAAATAATTTAAATACATAAACATAAAGTTATAATCCACAAAGAACCATCAATACACCAAATCCATCAAAAAGCCAAATGGTTCTACTCCATTGACATGGAGGAGTTATTCACAAATGAAACAAAAATAGAGGAAAACACAAATACAATCCAAACCCGGATTTAAGTGAGGAAGGAAGAATGAAATCTTTGTTCTCTTGATTCTCCCTCTTCTCCTTAGCTTCCCTAGGTCTGAGGTATGTCAAAAGTCTGTCAAAAATAATATTTTAGGGTATCTAATCAGCCCCCAAAATAAATTCGGGATGAAACTACCCTTTTCTTAGTGAAATAGAACTTTTCCCGGACAGGACATGCACGATCGCGCACCTGGAGACCTGCTCGCGCACTTGGTTGCGCATTTTGCACATTGTTCTGCCCCAAGTGCGCGCCCAGGTGCGCGATCGTGCAATTTATCGCGCATCTGGGTGGTAAGTTAAGAATTTGGGAAAATATAAAACATGAACGTTGTAGCTCTTTTAAATAGCTTTCCAACGATATACTGTGGAGCCTAAACGGAGTTCCGAGTGAAAGGTTATGTATATTTTACTGGATACTGCGCAATATGCCTGCTCGATTCTTCATTTCGTTCCACTATCATCCATTGATCCCCGGTACTCGATCCAGATTTAATCCTTGGGATTTTACCCAGACTTCAAATCTCCAGAATAGCCTGAATTCATTCCATAACATCTACATAGATGGAAATCACTCTTACAAGGCATAAAGCACACAATTAGTGCAAAACACTATCGATTAAAGCTCCAACTCAATTAAAGTATAATAAATTAAAGTGCGATAAGCGACTAAAACATAAGATTGTATCCTACCATCAACACCCCACACTTAAATCATTGCTCGTTCTCGAGCAATCAAACTACACTTCATAATGACACGACCTTTGTAAACAATTCTCATAACTCATCATACCAAGAACATTTAAAATAAACTAAGCACAATAGTGTAACATCTTCACCTCAAGAATTGACTCACAAGCACCACGCATTATTCACAACTTACTCACTTACTCTAACATATAGGTTAACGATATTACCTTTCCTTCATGAGTCAAGTGCCCTCACAACAAAAGAGAGTAGTACCACATACAATAAAAATTAAGAATAATTAGGAACTCAAGATAGAAAGAAGTCACTCACTATCAGAAACAACATTCACATGGCACAAAAGATGAACCATAAGCTTTCTGGTAGTGTACTACTCTACTAATTGAGCTTATTCAGTCAAGGATCAAGTAGGACTTTAATTGGTTGTAATGTAGGCTGCGGGATGGGCAGGATACATTTAGATATAAGAGTGACTACACCTCCCTAAGCACTTTTAATACATACATTTCATTCAAAATTCCACATTTATGTCAAACTAATACTCCACCTTTACATCAATATACATTAACTCTCAACTTCTTTAAGCACAATTACATCAAGTAACCACTATCAAGGAATATTTTTCACAATCATATACTTATTTTTTTTCTTTCTTTTCCAATTCAAGTGGTTCTTTCTTTTTTAAAATAGTGCACCTTTCTCCTTAGTTCAATAGTTCCACTCAAAAATCAAACTAACTACCCCACACTTTAACTTTTACAAAGTTCATACAATTTTAAGTGCTCACGAGAGGTAAATGGTTTAAATAGATGATCAATTCAAACAAAAGGATAAGGCTTGTAATGTGGTTGCCAAAGAAACAAGATTACATGCTCAACGGGGTTAACTATGATAAATAACAATTTGGTGGGTAAACTATATAGCTGGCTCAACAAAAAACTGCCTATATCACTTCCAAGACTGAACATAATACTATTTCGCTTTGCGGACACACGGGGCAAGTTTTAGACATCAAATGCAATGCACAGAATACACGAAACCTCACATACACATGCCACATAACTCACTCAGGATCAGACTCATCAAGACACTCTAATCAAAGTAGTTAAGCAAAGTTTAGATCGTACAATTCAAGGTGCTTATACAAGAGTCAAAAATTGAGCCTAAGTATCACAACTAAAGCACGTATTATTCTCAAGGCATAATGAAGTCAAGAGATATTGCTTTCATTTAAAATCACAGCACAAGGTTTCCTACTCCTAAAAAATATTAACTACACCGGGTTCAAACAAAACCCTTGGAAAAGAACCGCGACACAAAGAAAAAATCAAGGGGGAATTACTATACTACCTAAAGAAAATAATATATATATTTTTTTTCTTCGACTTAATCCCTCAAGAAACCTGTCGAATGACATCCATCATCGGGATAAATAAAGTTTTTTAAAATTTTCAATCAACTGAATTACAAAAACACACATATACATTTATACATTCTATACATATATACATCCCTACCCAACACTTTAAATTGTATCATGTCCTAATGACATACAAATAAAAAGAAAGAGGTAAGGACAACTTCCCTAAATATCTAGTCGAGGTTTGAATCGAAGTTGGGCTCCATCCCTCGTGCCCGAACTAATGCACACATCCATGCAGACAACTTCTTCTCGGCCTTCCTTGGATACACCCTACACTTATCTTTTTCGCTCGCCGCAGTCTTCTCTTTCTCGCCCTTCACTTTCCACACAACGCTAGCAGCTAGTTTCTCCCTTTTTACCCCAGTTTCTACATCCATCTAAAAAATCACAGTCTCCTCGCCCACTCTAAGCATGAGTTTTCTCTCATGTATATCTAATATTGCTCTACCCATTGCTAGGAATGGTCTTCCTAGGATGAGGGGAACCTCATTGTTCTCTTACATATTAACCACTATGGAATCCGCAGGAAATACAAACTTATCTATCCGAACTAAGACATCTTCAACTATTCCCTCGGGTATTAGAGTTGTTTGGTTTGCCAGCTGAAAAGATATTGGTGCAGACCTTATCTCTCCAATCTCCTTCTCCAGGTTCCTGTAAATAGATAGATGCATTAAATTAATTGAGGCACCAGAATCACATAGAGACTTATAAAAATTAGTAGTGCCTAAAGAGCAAGGTATGGTAAAACTCCCTGGATCTCCACACTTATGTGGGAGTTTGTTTTGCAATATTGCACTGCAAATGCTCTGTGAGCTTGACCACTGAGGTCTCTTCTGTTTTCCTCTTCTTTGTCAGAATCTCCTTCAAGAACTTGGCATAAACCAACATTTGTGAGAGCACTTCTGTGAATGGTAAGTTTACATGAACCCGTTTTAGCACATCTAGAAATCTCTCAAACTGCTTGTCCAACTTTTCTCAACTCAGATTTTGGGGAAAAGGCAACGCAAACATTTGCTTGCTCTCATCATGTTCCGCCCTTCTTGATTTTTCTTCCTTCTTTTTCTCAGTTTTCATCGGGCCTTTATTCTTTTTATCAACATCACCCTTCAACCGCTTCTCACTTTCTTTTTCAAAGTTCACCTCATTTTGGATCGGGGTGGGATCTTTCAACACTTGCCCACTTCTCAGAGTTACAACCATCATTGTTTCTTTTAGATTTCTCTTAGTATCGGTGGGAAGTGTTCATGGGGATCTCTCCGACATTAGAGTAGCTAAGTGCCCAACCTGTTTTTCCAGTCTTCGAAAATATGTACTCAATTCTTTGATAGCTGCATCATGGGCATCACGCCTCTCATCTGTCTTGATAATGAAGGCCTTCATAAGATCTTCTAGGCTAGATTGATTCAACTGTGGAGAGTAATACTGTTGCCTCTGCTGATTTTGAAAACTTGTAGCTCCTTGTTCTTGGAATCTAGGGTTATTTTATTGCCATGCATTTGCAGTACCCCCAGGTGAACTCCATGAAATGTCGGGGTCCCTCTGACATATTGCATTATAGTTTTCTACATCATTCACTTCCTCAGTTGAGGCTTGACACTCATGGGTGGGGTGTCCTCTTCCACATATATCACAAGCTATGTGGTGTACATTTTGCATTGAAGCTACAATTAGCTTCCGTATTTCTTTAGCCATAGCATTAAGTTGTACTTGCGCAGATGTAGTAGCATCAACTTGGTGAACACCAGCTGATTTTCTTCTTTCCATACTCTCAGAGGGCTACTGATTAGCATCTTCAGATAGTTCATCAAGAATTGTAACTATCTCCTCTGGAGTTTCTTCATAAAAGGTCCTCCAACTGCATTGCTCAAAGTTCAATGCGAGGCCGGTGTCAATCCATCCCAAAAGTCCTGGAGTTGCATCCAGAGTTCAATTACGCTATGTTGACACCTTCTAACTCTCTCCTTAAACCTCTCCCATGCTTCAAAAACAGTTTCATTCTCTTTCTGGTAGAAGTTATGGATTTCTCTTCTAATCTTGCCCGTCTTGGCTGAGGAGAAATATTTATCAGGAAATGTTCTGGTCATTTCATCCCATGTTCTAATTGATCCATTTGGCAAGCTTCGAAGCCACTGCTTCGCATCATCTTTAAGTGAAAAAGGGAATGCCCTTAAATACACTGCATCTTGTGACACCCCATTATATTGAAAAGTGTTCATAATCTCCTCGAAGTCCATCAGATGCGTGTTTGGATCTTCGTTCATCTTCCCTATGAAAACGCAGCTGCTTTGAATGGTTCGAAGCAAACCTTGCTTCAAGTCGAAATTATTGGCTGCAATTGGAGGAGGTCTAACACTTGATAATCCTTGATTGTAGACTGGTCTGGTATAGTCACCCAATGCTCTACCAGGCCTTGGTAGCGCATTCTAGAACTGGTCTTCAATCAAGGGTCGATTTAGATTAAATCTTCGACCCCTATTGTCTTGGACAGTTTCCTCAGTAGCTCTATGGGCTGCCTCAGTAGCTATCCTTGTAGCTGCCTCTACCTCATTGTCATCATTATTAACTATGTGTTCTTGGGTTGAAGGTTGCCCCAATAACCTTACGGTAAACTCTTTCTCCTTCCTCAGTTGCCACAGTTGTTTTTCCAATTCCGGTTTGTAGGGTAGTACTTCCCTACAAGAAGATCGTGTCATACACCACGGACATATCCTATGTCCTACAGACAGAGGAGAAACCCGTGAAGAACAAAAATAAAGTAAGAATAAAAATAAATTCGTAAATTAGCACTACAAACTATTTCCAAGTGCGGATTGAGTTCGTTATAATTTGAATGGAGCTATTATTATTTCTAAGGCAAGTTCAGAGTAAATTAGAAAAAGTTGGTTCAGTTAGCAATGGTTGAATCGGCATGATGGTGGCAATGATCAGTTCCTTCAGCGTGTTAAGTTATACAGGTGATTTGTGGCGGTACGTGCGAGGCTTGACGATCGCCGTAAATTGATTTATTTGGAGGCATTCGATTATTAAGGCATGTTGTGTATAGATGGATCCTGGAAGAGTTATGGTGGTTTAGACCACAACTTGAGGTTTGTATTTTATGCGGTTATGGGAATTTAGTCGTGTGTTGCAATGGTCCTCCTGAAATGAGTTAAGTGAAAGGTTTATATATGATGAAGTGTTTATTCAATTAGTGGTTCAGGAGTTATGATGAAATTCTTGTACTCTCGCGTAGTGGAATGTTAAATACAGTGAGCGGCAACGAAATTGGAAGCTGAGGATCAAGGCTACAGTTCGGTGTTAACAAAGATGTCACGAGCTCGTAAAGCAGGAAAGAATTCAAATGTTTATAGTAAACTGGTATTGTCCTTAGCATCACGTGAGGTCGATGTCATGTGGAAGAGGATTTGTGTATTAACTTGCGGATTTTTGATTCACTTTACAGAATTAGAACGGTTGGCGGTATAGATGTGCAGACTTTGCTTCTTGAGCGCAATGGTCGTGGGAGCATGCCCCACGGGGAGGATTGTATAAGTGTGACATGTAGTCACTTGATTGATTAAAGATTGGAACCAAGTATGGATATTGTGGTACTATCACTAATGTGAGAATTTGTTCCTGAAGGGCGCTCTGTTTAATTGGCTGTGAATTGTGAAAGTTTGTTCCGGATTTGACGGCTATTCTTGGGGGTGGATCCCTGAAAGGTTATTAGCTCAGTACAGTATGATCAGAATCGGCTCGAGGTCCGTGAATGGATCTAAATGTGAATGTGGGCTCTATATCAGACCGAATATGTTCGTTTCAGCATAGTGTTGCTTACGGAGGGGTCTTCGGGCCTTGGATGGTATTTCTGTCGTCAGCCATTCCGTGTAATCTCTATTGTGCCATGTGGGTTGTGAGGCAGTTTGATTATTCGCACTCGTGTTGAGATTCCGTGTAATTTATGGTGTTGTGAGAGCAGGATGGCTCTCAAGATACAGGTCATTTATTGCACCTTAGTTGTGCTTGAGTTTTGTAGCGTATTGCGCTATCCGTCTCCCCAGGATTTGTATTATGCGCTTCGCGTTCTTGTGGTTGATATTCAAGTATTTCGCAGGTATGAATATTTTAGCTTGGTAAGTATTTCCTTATAGAGTATTATGTGTAGATCAGGTGGCACGCCGCCACTGGTATGTTGTTTGGATCGGATGGCATGCCGCCACGGGTATCATAGTTGGATCGGGTTGCACGTTACAACAGTATTATGTGTGGATCGGGTTGCACGCCGTAACAATATGTTCATTTTTTTCCTTATGTACCGCATGTGAGTTTGTAACTTGTTGGCACATGGTGGAATCATATGAGGCTTTTGTAGTATCTGAGGTGGCTTATTTCTTGAGCAGCTTATACTAGGTGAAACGAGATTATTAGACGTGGGATCAGTGCGATCAGATTTATCTAAGTCATATTAAAGATTAAATATTGTTATTCAGTCTAGATTGAGGTAATGGTTCTTGTTGAGAGGATAAACTTAATGATTTGTTGACTCGGCAGTTGGTTATGAATTTCTACACATCTCTTCCGTCGTGGTAGCATTACAAGAGTTGGAACATGACTTATATGTGTCATGAGGTGTGTTGTGGGCATCAGATTCATGAAATTTCGCCTATTGTTATCGGACGACGTTATTATGGTCATGTGAATTATGCGGTGCATGGTGTGAATTCATCAAAGGTATGCAATCATGTATTGGTGCATCGTGTAGTGATTGGTACGGTGTTCGTAAGTTGGAAACATGCCTGGTGGAGAATTCCGGATGCTGGAATTTGACTCTAAGTCTTTCTTGACTAAATAAAGGGGAAGATCTTTAGACTGGCTCATGTTAATGTGCTCAGCGGGGTTGTGGTAGCACGGGTAGGTGCACGAGGTGTTAAACAATGATTTCGGACGACTCTAGAGCAGTTCTTAGCACGTTCGAGGGCGAACGTATATTTAAGTGGGAGAGAATGTAACGACCCGATCAGTCATTTTCTAGCGCATCATTTGGTGGTTTAAAGCCATGAGTAGCTTCACTTAGGATATTATGACTTGTACGTATGGTCGGAATTGGAATTCGGGAAGTTCAAAGTTGATTTAAAGAGAAAATTCTAAATTCAGAAGCTTTCAGTTGGAGGAATTGACTAAGGGTTGTTTTTAGTAAACGACCTCGGAATCGGGATTTGAAGGTTCCGACAGGTTTGTATGATGATTTTTTACTTTTGCGTATGTTCGTATCGGGTTTTGGATGACCAGGGAGTATTTCGCCGCTTATTACGGAAGGTTGGCATTTGGAAGAATTTTATAAATTTGGGTGGAAGTGCATTTCAATATTATCGATGTCCGTTTGGAAATCTGAGTCTGGGAATAGCTCCGTATGATGATTCTGGCATTAGGAGCGCGTCCGGAAGTGGATTTGGAGGTCTGTAGGTCATTTTAGGGTCATTTGGTGAAAGTTGGAAATTTAGATAATTTTGAGAAGTTTGACCCGAAGTGGACTATTTGATATCGGGGTCGGATTCCGATTCCAGAAGTTGGAGTAGGTCCGTAATGGCAATTATGACTTGTGTGCAAAATTTGAGGTTAATCGGACGTGATTTGATAGGTTTCAGCATCGAATGTAAAAGTGTGAAGTTCTAAAGTTCATTAAGCCTGAATTGGGATGCGATTCATTGTTTTAGCATTGTGTGATGTGATTTGAAGGCTCGACTAAGTCCGCATGATGTTTTAGGACTTGTTGGTAGGTTTGGTTGAGGTCACGGGGGACCTCGGGGTGGTTTCGAATGGTTAACGGATCAAGTTGAAGCTTCAAGGATGGCTGAATTGCACTAGTTCTGGTGTAATCGCACCTGCGCAAATATGACCGCAGGTGCGTGACTGAAGAAGCGAGGAAATGCTCGCAGGTGCGGTTTGGGAAAAGCTGGGTAGTGACCGTAGGTGCGAAGGGTTGTCCGCACCTGTGAGGTCGCAGGTGCGGAAGTGCGTCGCAGGTGCGAGATTGAGAGAAAGCTTTGGGGCGCAGGTGCGGAAGCATATCAGCAGATGCGCATGGGAGACCGCATATGCGGAAATGGGCTGGAAGCCCTGGATCGCAGAAGCGATGGGAGATCCGTAGAAGCGATGGGAGATCCGCAGAAGCGATGGGAGATCCGCAGAAGCGGGACCACAAATGCGGTTAATAATCCGCAGAAGCGAAAACTGGGCGGAACATAAGGGATCAAACTTGGTCATTTCTTCATTTTCATTTGTGATTTTTGGAGCTCGGTTCTTGGGCGATTTTGAGGAGTCTTCATCATGTAACACAAGGTAAGTAGTTTCTTACTTGTTGTGAGCTAAATGTAAAGTTTATATGTTGATTTAAGGAGGAACATTTGGAAAATATTGTGGGATTTTTGGTAGAAAACCTAGAATTGGTATTTTTTGATTTTGACCATGAATTTGGGCATGGAATTGGAAATAAATTATATATTTGAGTTTGTGAGGTTATGAGTAATGGTTATCTTTAAAAAATTTCAGAATCCGGGCACGTGGGCCAGATGGTGATGTTTTGTCGACTTTTCGAGCGGAGTTGGAAATTGTTTAAATTGATTAATTATGGGTATTATAGCACATTTTGATTGGTTTTCACCTTGTTTGCATAGTTTTGGATCGACAAGCATCGATTTGAGGTGTTAGAGTGGCGTTGGAGCTGGCTATGGAGCTTCGGAGCAAGGTAAGTCTCTTTTCTAACCTTGTAAAACGGAATTAACACCATAAGTGAATCAATTTAATATGTGCTTCTATTTGTGGGGGCTACGTACGCACGAGGTGACGAGAGTCCGTGCGTAGCTACTATTATGCTTATGTCCGGGTAGTCTAGGACCCAAATCATGTTATACTTGCGATATTTGCAACCTACTTATTAATTTAATTGCTTGAATCATATTGAAACTTAGTAAAGGAACGGTAAAAGGTTAAACTTTATTTTCTTGACCCTCAATGAGAATTGGTATCTTCTTGAATAATTGCCCCTTAAATAAATCTTGAATTGGTTGTTTTAAATATATTTTCTCTTCTGTGGAGGGAGCCGAACACCTCGGTAGTAGATAGATGTATCTATGGTTCATGTCGTTCGACCCTCGGCGGTGCACATTTTAAATATTTATGTTGGATCGAGCCGTACGACCTCGGCATGACTTGCGCATGATAACTCTTTGGAACTAATAATACTTGACATTGCTTCATTGGCTTGAGAAATAAATTGTTAAATGATGAGAATAAAATTCGAGAATTTCTATTAGTAAGAGGATTGTTTATTATTTCCGGTTATTGAGTTTTCATCTATATTATGAAAATCCATGAATAATTATAACATCGATATTTTATTGTTAGCCCATAGTAAGTGTCGGAGTCGACTTCTCGTCACTGATTTTTCGAGGTTAGACTGGATACTTACTGGGTACGCGTTGATTTACGTACTGATACTACACTTGCTGCACATTTTTGTGCAGGTACATATATGTCTAGTGTCCTTGTGGGCGCAAAGGTACGGTTATTGCGCGGACATAGGTGAGCTGTATTCTATACTATGATCTGCAGCCAACAGAGTCTTCTTCAGAGCTATTTATATACTTTTCCTATCCAATTTGTATTCCGGACGGATGCTGTATTTTATTTTACTTCCTAGTTGATCTCATGCACTTGTGACACCGGGGTTTGGGGGCACTTATGGGCTGTTTAGTAGGGTAGTTGTGGAGACATTTCTATTTACTCTGTAAATTTTATCTCTTATTATTAAATTGAGGGAAATTATGATTTCAACAATACTAAGTTAATCAATTATTGTAGGCTTGCCTGACAGCGGCGTTAGGCGCCATCACGACCTTTAATAGATTTTGGGTCGTGATAACATGGTATCAGAGCACTAGGTTCATTTAGGTCTCATGAGTCATGAGCGAGTCTAGTAGAGTTTTGCGGATCGGTACGGAGACATCTGTACTTATCTTCAAGAGGCAACATGACTGTTAGGAGTGCTTCCCTTCTTGATTCCTTATCGTGTGATTTGATTCCTTTGAGGCTTATGCCTTCATTTCCTTCCTATTCAATCTTATGTGACGTGAATCGCTTGTTATAAATTTGGAATCAAGGAATTTTAATGGTACTACAGATGTGGTGCAGGATGTTTCTCCCTGCATATTTGATTGGGCTATTGTCATCGCCTTGCGGAAGGCCGTTTTGTCCAATACTAAAAAATCAGGTTTTAGCGACGGACAAATTTTGTAGCTAAATAGAAAAATTCATCGCTAATCTCATTTAGCGATGGATTAGCAACGGATTATCAAGAAATTCTGCTAGCTACGAGCGTTTTAGCGACAGATTAGCAACGACGTTCGTAGCTAATTTCAGTTTTTTTGGTAGTGGTCGTTTCAGCACAGTATCACTATTACCTAAGGTTTTGAGATTTGGCATCGATTGTTATAACGATTCGTGCATTTCTATCGCACAGTTGTTGTGTAATGGTAGGATGCTTGTCTAAGCGTCGAGGCAGTGAATGACTTGAAATGAGGTTTCACTCAGTGCATGATTCAGAGATTCAGCATTTTATTTCCGGCGAAGGAAAGGCAATCGGACTAAAATGTTCAGATTTGGGTTGATGGAGTAACGAGACTTGGTATTTTCGAGCATGGTGGAATTTTCATCTGTGATGTGGTGCCATTGTCCTTGTTGAAGGTGCTAAGTTCACCGGTATTATGGTTTTCTTCAACTCGCCTTTGGGGCGGGGGTATTGTGTAATGGTGCCGGGGAAGCGGGTGTCAGAAATCGCAGTGTGCAGTGGTTCAGAATCGAATCGGTGTTCCTAGTATTGATGGCTCGAGAAAGATGATCTTCGGGGAGGTTTAAAGTTGGTAGCGATTTATTGATCCAGGCGCTACATAGATGAAATTTTTATTTAAGGCAATAATTGGGCATTTATGAGGAAGGACATGTGGGAGGTGTCTTGCGATGTTTAAATTTCTACGAGGCCAAGTGTGAGAAGTAGAAGTCGAGTAGTTGCTTAAAGGAGAGGGTTTGACCAAAGTGCGAGAGTGGCATATGGGTTCTGTGGTGGGATAGCTGCACGCTTTGGGGAAAGTTTAGAGTGATTTGGGGTTCATGGTGGGCCGTGACTAGGTCTACGGGCTTAATGTGGAATATGGGCTGCCATACATAGGAAGGTTGGATACGACGGAAAGGAGTTGCATGATAAGAAGAAGGATACAACATGACTTTGGATTGGAATGTATTGTCGCACCTTTAGTTGATGTCCATGTGGAGTGAACGGACTTGTACAACTGGTGAATGAGCACGGGCTCAGGATGGTTTATTGGTTTCGTGGTAATTTTACTCAATGCAGCGTTGTTGGAAGATGTCTGCATGGAATTTCCACAGGTGGGTTATTTCCGATGAGCAGGTTAACGGTTGCGTGGTGTTGACGAAGCTTCTGTGAAGAATGCTACGGGCTACCCGGTATGAGGTCGAGCATGTGAATGTGGCTAGGGATTCAGAGTGTTCATGAAATGGTTAACATGAAGATTTCAAGGAATTTGGCGGGTCGATTGAGCGAGGTCATGTCAGTGAGGAAGAAGGAATCTTGGTAGGTTCCAAGGTTATGTAAGGGTAGCTTTAATCTAAGTGGGAGAGCCCCACTGCCTACGATTGGATTGCATGGTTGTCTACTTGTAAGGTTTCTGGTTATCGGCATATTGGTGAGTTATTACGACTAAGGAAAGAGAACATAAAGTGGTGATTTGAGCAAAGGATTTGAGGAATGTGTGCTATAATTGGACTTATCGATTCATGTTCAGGCTTTGGGAAGACTCAGGATTTATGCTTCGTGTAGATGTGATGTACAAGAAAGGTGATTCAGCCGGGTGCTTCTTCGAGAGGGCGTTCATGTTCTAGCAAAGCCTTGGAGTTTGATCATATTTGGGAACAAGTCAGAGTGGGTGACTCTCAACAACGGTCCTAGTGGATTCAAAAACATAAAATAAAATAAAGTGTGATGCCTAAGAATTATGAGTCCGTAGTATGGTTAAGTATCGAGCATTGCAGCGGATTACGAAGAAAGGGGATCGGAGTGTCCTATGTTATCATCAGTCTGCGGTGCATCATTTGAGAAATGGGAAAAAATAATTCTGAATTCGTAGAGGAATTATCAGAATGGGTGTACCAGTTGAAGACGCTATTGTGCGCACATTAAGAGTATGAGATGGTTCGTGGTTTTGAGACAACGTGGTCTCGTGAATTGGGTCACTCAAGATGAGTGCGGATTGAGTTCGTTATATTTTGAATGGAGCTATTATTATTTCTAAGGCAAGTCCAGAGTAAATTAGAAGAAGTTGGTTCAGTTAGTAATGGTTGAATCGGCATGATGGTGGCAATGATCAGTTCTTTCAGCGTGTTAAGTTATACAAATGATTGGTGGCAGTACGTGTGAGGCTTGACGGCCGCCGTAAATTGATTTATTTGGAGGCATTCGATTATTAAGTCCTATTATGTATAGATGGATCCTGGAAGAGTTATGGTAGTTTAGACCACAACTTGAGGTTTGTATTTTCTGCGGTTATGGGAATTCAGTCGTGTGTTGCAATGGTCCTCCTGAAATGAGTTAAGTGAAAGGTTTCTATCTGATGAAGTATTTATTCTATTTGTGGTTCAGGAGTTATGATGAAATTCTTGTACTCTCGCATAGTGGCATGTTAAGTGTAGTGAGCGACAAGGGAATTGGAAGCTGAGGATCAAGGCTGTGGTTCGGTGTTGACAAGGATGTCACGAGCTCGAAAAGCAGGAAATAATTCAGATGTTTATAGTAAGATAGTATTGTCCTTAGTGTCACCTGAGGTCGGTGTCATGTGGAAGAGGCTTTGTGTATTAACTTGCGGATTTTGGATTCACTTTATAGAATTAGAACGGTTGGCGGTATGGATGTGCGGACTTTGCTACCTGAGCAGAATGGTAATGGGAGCATGCCCCACAAAGAGGATTGTATAAGCGTGACATGTAGTCACTTGATTTATTAAAGATTGGAACCAAGTATGGATATTGTGGTACTATCACTAATATGAGAATTTGTGCCTGAAGGGCGCTCTTTCAATTGGTTGTGAATTGTGGAAGTTTGTTCCGGATTTGACGGCTATTCTTGGGGGTGAATCCTTGAAAGGTTATTATCTTAGTACAGTATGATCAGAATCGGCTTGAGGTCCGTGAATGGATCTAAATGTGAATGTGGGCTCTATATCAGGCCGGATGTGTTCATTTATTGATAGCGTTGCTTACGGAGGGGTATTCGGGCCTTGGATGTTATTTGTATCATCAGCCATTCCGTGCAATCTCTATTGTGCCATGTAGGTTGTGAGGTGGTTTGATTAATCGCACTCGTGTTGAGATTCCGTATAATTTGTGGTGTTGTGAGAGCAGGATGACTCTCAAGATACAAGTCATTTATTGCACCTTAGTTGTGCTTCAGTTTCGTAGCATATGGCGCTATCCGTCTCCCTAGGATTTTTATTATGCGCTTTGCGTGCTTGTGGTTGATATTCAGGTATTTCACACGTATGAGCATTTTAGCTCGGTAAGTATTTCCTTATAGAGTATTATGTGTGGATCGGGTGGTACGCTGCCACATGTATATTGTTTGGATTGGGTGGCATGCCGCCACGGGTATCACGGTTGGATCGGGTTGCATGCCGCAGCGGTATCATGTGTGGATCGGGTTGGACGCTGCAACAATGTGATATTGAGTAAAGTTTCCCCATATCTATTCTTGTGTGTTTTGTTTCTCATTTTCTGAGGAGGGTTCATAACATCCTTTCGGTTGTTTAATTAGTTACGTGGGAGGAGTAGTTCTTTCCAGAGTTCATTTTGTTTCCTTATGTACCACATGTGAGTTTGTAACTTATTGGCACATAGTGGCATCATATGAGGCTTTTGCAATATCTGAGGTGGCTTATTGCCTGAGCAACTTGTACTGGTGTAACGAGATTATTGGACCTGGGATCAGTGCGATCTTATTTATATAAGGCATATTTAAGAGTAAATATTGTTATTCAGTCCAGAGTGAGGTAATGGTTCTTATCGAGAGGAGAAACTCAATGATTTTTTGACTCAATAGTTGGTTATGAATTTCTACAAATCTCTTCCGTCGTGGAAGCATTACAAGAGTTGGAACAGGACTTATATATGTCATGATGTGTGTTGTGGGCATCAGATTCATGGAATTTCGGCAATTCTTATCGGAGGACGTTATTATGGTCATGTGAATTATGCGGTGCATGGTGTGAATGCAGCAAAGGTATGCAATCATGTATTAGTGCATCATGTTGTGATTGGTACGGTGTTCGTATGTTGGAAACAGGCCTAGTGGAGAATTCCGGATGTTGGAATTTGACTCTAAGACTTACTTGACTAAATAAAGGGGAAGATCTTTAGACTGGCTCAGGTTAATGTGCTCAGCTGGGTTATGGTAGCACGGGTAGGTGCACGAGGTGTTAAACAGTGATTTCGGATGACTCCAGAGCAATTCTTAGCTCGTTCGAGGACGAACGTATGTTTAAGTGGGAGAGAATGTAACGACCCGACAGGTCATTTTGAGTTCTAGCGCGTCATTTTGCGATTTGAGGCCATGGGTAGCTTCACTTTGGATATTATGACTTGTACGTGTGGTTGGAATTGGAATTCGGGATGTTCAGAGTTGATTTGGAGAGAAAATTCTAAATTCAGAAGCTTTAAGTTGGAGGAATTTACTAAGGGTTGATTTTGAGTAAACGACCTAGGAATCGGGATTTGAAGGTTCCAACAGGTTTGTATGATAATTTTGGACTTGGGCATATGTCCATATTGGGTTTTGGATGATCCAGAAGTATTTCAGCGCTTATTATGGAAGGTTGGTATTTGGAAGAATTTCATAAATTTGGGTGGAAGTATCAATGTTATCAATGTCCGTTTATTTCGAGTCTGGGAATAGCTCCGTATGATGATTCTGGCCTTAGGAGCGCGTCCGAAAGTGGATTTGGAGGTCCGTAGGTCATTTTATGGTCATTTGGCGAAACTTAGAAATTTGGATAATTTTGCGAAGATTGGCCGGGAGTAGACTTTTTGATATCGGGGTCGGATTCCGATTCCGGAAGTTGGAGCAGGTCCGTAATGTCAATTATGACTTGTGTGCAAAATTTGAGGACAATCGGACGTGATTTGATAGGTTTCGGAATTGAATGTAGAAGTTTGAAGTTTTAAAGTTCATTAAGCCTGAATTGGGATGTGATTCGTGGTTTTAGCATTGTGTGATGTGATTTGAAGGATCGACTAAGTCCGTATGGTGTTTTAGGACTTATTGGTAAGTTTGGTTGAGGTCACGGGGGCCCTCGAGGTGGTTTCGGATGGTTAACGGATCAAGTTGAAGCTTCAAGGATGGCTAAAGTGCACATGTTCTGGTGTAATCACACATGCGCAAATTTGACCGCAGGTGCGTGACAGCAGAAGCGAGAAAATGGTCGCAGATGCGGTTTGGGCGAAGCTGGGTAGTGACCGCAGGTGCGAAAAGTTGTCCACACCTGCGAGGTCACAGATGCAGAGGTGCGTCGTAGGTGCGAGATTGAGAGAAATCCTGGGGGCGCAGGTGCAGAAGCATATCTGCAGATGCGGATGCGCATCTGCGCAAGGGAGACCGCATATGCGGAAATAGGCTGGAAGCCCTGGATCACAGAAGCGATGGGAAATCCGCAGAAGCAGGACCGCAAATGCTGTCAAGTAATCAACAGAAGCGGAAACTGGGCAGAACATAAGGGATCGAACTTGGTCATTTCTTCAATTTCATTTTGGATTTTTGGAGCTCGCTTCTTGGGCGATTTTGAGGAGTTTTTGTCATGTAACACAGGGTAAGTAGTTTCTTACCTTTTGTGAGCTAAATGTAAAGTTTATATGTGGATTTAAGGAGGAAACTTTGGGAAATATTATGGGATTCTTTTTAGAAAGCCTAGAAATGATTTTTTTGATTTTGACTACGAATATGGGCATGGAATTGGAAATAAATTATATATTTGAATTCGTGAGGTTATCCAGAAGATGAAAGTAGCAGAAATGAGGATGTTGCGGTGGATGTGCGGGCACACTAGGATAGATAAGATTAGGAATGATGATATTCGAGAGAAGGTGCATGTGGCTCCCATTGATGACAAGATGCGGGAAGCGAGGCTTAGATGGTTCGGACATGTTCAGAGGAGAAGCCCAGATGCTCCGGTACGGAGGTGTGAGCAGCTAGTGGTGGAAGGCACGAGAAGAGGTAGAGGGCGGCCTAAGAAGTATTGGGGAGAGGTGATCAGGCAGGATATGGCGAAGCTCCAGATTTCTGAGGACATGACACTTGATAGGAAGATGTGGAGGTCGAGTATTAGGGTTGTAGGTTAGGAGGTAGTTGAGTCGTGCCTTACTTCGTACTATTGTGGGACTATCCATTTAGGGGTTTTGTCTAAGATAGCTAGTG
>AWOL01S0008119.1:189732-242334 GCA_000715115.1 Nicotiana otophora | reverse complement strand
CGGTACTAATATTGTCTCCCTTCCCTTTATCTCCCCCCTCCCTTTGCTTTGCATCTTTCTTCTGAATTTCATGATATTGCTATTTATCTTATGAGTGTTGTTGTGATACTAATATTTTTTTTTTGAGCCGAGGGTCTTTCGGAAACAGCCTCTACTCCTTCGGGGTAGGGGTAAGGTCTGCGTACATACTACCCTCCCCAGACCCCATTAATGGGATTCTACTGGGTTGTTGTTGTTGTTGTTGAATTCGTGAGGTTATGGGTAATGGTTATCTTTGAAAATTTTTGGAATCCGGGCACGTGGTCCCGAGGGTGATTTTTATCGACTATTCGAGCGGAGTTGAAAATTATTTAAATTGATTAATTATGGGTATTATAGCACATTTTGATTGGTTTGCACCTTGTTTGCATAGTTTTGGATCGACAAGCATCGATTTGAGGTGTTAGAGTGGCGTTGGAGCCGGCTATGGAGCTTCAGAGTGAGGGAAGTCTCTTTTCTAACCTTGTAAGAGGGAATTAACCCCATAGGTGAATTGATTTAATGTGTGCTTCTATTTCTGGGGGGCTACGTACGCACGAGGTGACGAGAGTCCGTGCATAGCTACTATTATGCTTATGTCCGGGTAGTCTAGGACCCATATCATTTTATACTTGCGATGTTTGCAACCTACTTGTTAATTTAATTGCTTGAATCATATTGAAACTTGGTAAATGAACGGTAAAAGGTTAAACTTCATTTTCTTGACCCTCAATGAGAATTGGTATTTCCTTGAATAATTGCGCCTTAAATAAATCTTGAATTGGTTGTTTTAAATGTATTTTCTCCTTTGTGAAGCGGGCCGAACGCCTCGGTAGCAGATAGATACATCTATAGTTTGTGTCGTTTGACCTTCGGCAGTGCACAGTTTAAATATTTATGTTGGATCGGGCCCTACGACCTCGGCATGACTTGCGCATGATAATCTTTGGAACTAATAGTACTTGACATTGCTTCATTAGCTTGAGATATAAATTGTTAAATGATGAGAATAAAATTCGGGAATTTTTATTAGTAAGAGGATTGTTTATTATTTCCGGTTATTGAGTTTTCAACTATATTATGAAAATCCATGCTTAATTATAACATCGACATTTTATTGTTAGCCCAAAGTAAGTGTCGGAGTCGACCTCTCGTCACTACTTTTTCGAGATTAGACTGGATACTTAGTGGGTATGCGTTGATTTACGTACTCATACTACACTTGCTGCACATTTTTGTGCAGGTACATATATGTCTAGTGACCTTGTGGGTGTAGAGGCGCGGTTATTGCGAGACTTAGGTGAGCTGCATTCTATACTATGATCCGCAGCCAGCAGAGTCTCCTTCAAAGTTATTTATATACTTTTCCTGTCCAATTTGTATTCCGAAAGGATGCTGTATTTTATTTTACTTTCTAGTTGATGCTCATGCACTTATGACACCGGGTTTTGTGGGTACCTTTGGGTTGTTCAGTTGGGTAGTTGTGGAGACATTTCCATTTACTATGTAAATTTTATCTCTTATTAATAAATTGAGGGAAATTATGATTTCAAAATATTAAAATGAGTAATTAAGTTAATCAATTATTGTTGGCTTGCCTGACAACGATGTTAGGCGCCATCACGACCTTTAATGGATTTTGGGTCGTGACATCCCTCTTCTCCTTAGCTTCCTTAGGTCTAAGGTATGTCAAAAGGCTTTCAAAAATGGTGTTTTGGGGTATTTAATCCGCCTTTAAAACAAATCCCAGACGAAACTACCATTTTTTTTAGTGAAATAGGACTTTTCACGGACAAGACATGTGCGGTCGCGCACCTGGAGACCTGCTCGCGCACTTGGTCGCGCATTTTGCACATTGTTCTGCCCCAAGTGTGCACACAGGTGCGCGCGCACTTGGATGGTAAGATGGGAATTTGGGAAAACATAAAACACTAAAGTTTTATCCCTTTTAAATAGCCTTCCAACGATATATTGTGGAGCCCAAATAGAGTTCCGAGCAAATAGTTATGTGCATTTTACTGGACACTCCGCAATATGCCTGATCGATTCTTCATTTCGTTCCACTATCATCCGTTGATCCCCAAACTCGATCCCAACTTAATCCTTGGGCTTTTACTCAGACTTTAAAGCTCCAGAATATCTTGAATTCATTCCAAACCATCTACATAGATCGTAATCATTCCTACACGGCATAAAACACATAATTAGTGCAAAACACTAGCGATTAAAGCTCTAACTCAATTAAAGTACAGTAAATTAGAGTGCAATAAGCGACTAAAACATAAGATTATAGCCTACCATCGCACAACATCAACTGCACGATAGGATATGAAGAAAGAGTAGTTTCCTAACACCCTATAGCCTCTCGAAGATAAGTATGGACGTCTCCGCACTGATCCGTAAGACTCTATTTGGCTTGCTCATGACTTGTGAGACCTACGTGAACCTAGTGCTCTGATACCATGTTGTCACAATCCAATTTCCCCTATAGGCCGTGATGACGCCCAACGATGCTTCTAGGCAAGCCAACAGTGAACTAGCCATGTATTAATTCTCTTTAATAATTTCAAAATAGTTGATATTTATTTATTAAGTAAATGAGAAGTGGAAAAATTATAGTAAAGTAAAGCGTGAATCAACGAAGAAACAAGATACGGGAAATAAATACCTAAAACCATTAAATGTCTACTAGAATATTCCCAAGACCCGTTGTCACAATTGTATGAGAAACTAGTAGAATATACAAAATACCTATGCTACTGTCTGAAATACGGTAGACAGAAAATAAATACAAAAGAGAGACTACGAGTGCTGCAGAACGAACTCAAAGAGAAACTCACCACTGTGCCTCAGGGTATCGGGGGTGCGTACCTGAATAAATGCCAGATACACCTGCCTCAGATCTTGTACGATTAGTGCAAAAGTGTAGCGTTAGTACATAAACAACATGTACCCAGTAAGTATCCAGTCTAACCTCGAAGAAGTAGTGACGAGGGGTCGACATCGACACTTACTACGGGCCAATAATAAAAATACAGAAATTTTAAAAAGGCATGGAACACATGAATAATAATAATAATAACACAATAACCAACAGTGAATAAATGGTTCTTTAACTGATAGTCAATTTACAATCTCCAATTGATACAAGCTAACATCAACAATTTCAGGCCATTAAATAAATCATAACCTCTCAAGTCATAAAAACAAATATCAAGTGTATTCGGGCTCCATGCCTTATCACGCACAATTTATGCCAAGGTCGTACAACCCGATCCAGAATAATATGTACATTGTCGAGGTTCGAATAACTCGAACCATAGATGCATCTATTATACTGCCGAGGCAAACAACCCGCTCCCATAAGAGTAGTGTTATCGTACTGCCAAGGCGAATGGCCCAATCTTGTAAGAGTAGAGAATTTTACCTCACTCGCAGACGTACTTGCGACACGAGAGGACATGGATTTCCCAAAGTTATTAAGTATTCCTCAATTCTTCCAAAAATAAGAAATCTCAGTGGAAAATTGCAACTTTAAAATCCCTAGTCTCAGCTTTATTCAAGACGATTAATATGCATAATAAACACAATAGTACAATTAAAGGCATGATGTGGATCTAAGTCTACCCGAACACCTCATGGAATATAGCTATGCACGGACTCTCGTCACCTAGTGCGTACGTAGCTCCCCACACAAGTAATATACAACACGATACACCTAAGGGGACGAGTTCCCTCTTACAAGGGTAGGCAAGAGATTACCTCGTTCTCAAGCTGACTTCCGGTCCACAAATCCGCTCTAAAGCCTCAACTTGGTGCCAAACAATCCGAAACTAGCCAAATATTATATAAATTAATCAATATACACTCACAAGTTCATAATTTATCTAGTAGAGAAATTACCCAACCCAAATTGAAAGATTCCTAAAATTCACCCCGGGCCCACGTGCCCGGATTTTGGAAATTTTTGAAGATAATTATTACCCATAACCTCACGAAATCAAATATATAATTTTCACCCAATTCCATAATCAGTTTCGTGGTTAAATCTCATTTTTATCAAAACCTAGGTTTTTCAACTAAACCCAAAATTTCTATAATTTATATGTTAAGAATCTACCCAAAATGAATGTATTAAACTCATATTGTTTAGAAATTACTTACCTCAAAGTGCTAGGTGAAAACCCCTCTTCAAACAACAACAACAACAACAACAACAACAACAACCCAGTATAATCCCACTAGTGGGGTCTGGGGAGGGTAGTGTGTACGCAGACCTTACCCCTACCCTGGGGTAGAGAGGCTGTTTCCAATAGACCCTCGGCATCCTTCCCTCCAAGAACTCCCCACCTTGCTCTTGGGGTGACTCGAACTCACAACCCCTTGGTTGGAAGTGGAGGGTGCTTACCATCAGAGCAACCCACTCTTCAAAGAGCTCTAAAATCGCCCAACAAGTAAAAGAAATGAACCAAAAAGCCTAAGTCCCGACATTAAATGAACCTCATTGCCTCCAGCGAATCTCGCACCTGCGACAAAACAGTCGCACCTGTGGTTCTGCTTCTGCGGACAAATCGTCGTAGGTGCGGACCTTGCCCAGGCAAGCCACTATCGCTTCTGCAGACGAAGTCCGCTTCTGTGTATTTTTCTCTGCACCTTCGCGAACGAGCCTGCGGACCAAGTCTGCTTCTGCGCCTCCAGGCGACCTTGGCCATTTTCGCATCTGCGGCCCATACTCCGCATCTGTGACCTCGCAGGTGCGGAATAGTCCTCGCACCCGCATTCCCAGGCCATCTCCACAGACCTCGCACCTGCGATGACCCTACCGCATCTGCATGACCGCACCTGTGGCCATACCCTCCACAGGTGCGAAGACACCAGACTTTAGCAGCAATAGCAACTTCCCAATTCCAAGTTCCAATCAGGTTTTCTATCTGAATTTCACCCGAGGCCCTCGGAATCTCGTCCGAGCATATCAACAAGTTATTAACCATAATACGGACCTTCTTAAACTCTCAAAACACGAAAAACAACATCAAAACTAAGAATCGCATCCCAAAACTAAATTGGATCAAATTATGAACTTCAAGTTTTCAACTTGCTCCGAGCACGCCGAATCATAGTTAGACTACTCGGAATGACACCAAATTTTGCGTGCAAGTCTTAAGTCACCATACAGAACTATTCCCAGGCTCGGAATCCTAAACGGACCTTGATAACACCAAAATCTACTCCAAACCAAACTTAAAGAACTTGAAAACCTTCAATGCTCCAACTTTCAATATTAAGCGCTAAAACACTCCCGGGTTATCCGAAACCCGATTCGAACACATGCCCAAGTCCAAAATCATCATACGAACCTATTGGGACCATCAAATCTCGGTTTCGAGGTCATTTACTCAAAACGTTAACTCAAGTCAAAGCTAACCATTTTAAGCCACTATTAAGGAATTAATTGTTCCGATTTCAACCCGAACCCTTTCAAACCCGAACTAACCATCTCCGAAAGTTATAAAACAGTAAAAGTTCATACGAGGAGTATTAATTAGGGGAATTAGGATCTAGAAAGTAAAACAACTAGTCGGGTCGTTACATGTTTTATCATTTATATATAATTTAAGTATAAGACTTATAAAAAGTGAAATTTAATAATGCTTGTTATAAATATATTATATTATGGATGTTCATTTAGTACTCCATTAAAAATAAGCTCCCTGAAGAAGTTTATCTATATAAGACTCCGCTATATATATGTTTATCTATTTAGTACTCTATTGGAAATAAGTCTCCTGAAGAAGCTTATCCTTTCAGTACCCCGTTATGGATAAACATCACACTCGGTAGAAGATTATCTATATCTGGTACAATGAGCTAATTCTTTCAGTACCCCGTTATGAATAAACATCACACACGGTAAAATATTATCTATATCTGGTACAATGAGCTTATCTTTTTGGTACTCCACTATGGACAAACATTACCCCCAGTAGAAGATTATCTATATCTGGTATAATGAGCTTCTCCTTTCAGTACTCCGTTATGGATAAACATTATCCCTGGTAGAAGATTATCTATATCTGGTATAATGAGCTTATCCTTTCAGTACCCTGTTATGGATAAATATTTCCACCGGTAGAAGATTATCTATATCTGTTATAATGAGCTTATCCTTTCGGTACTCCATTATGGATAAACATTACTCCCGGTAGAAGATTATCTATATCTGGTACAGTAGCAGCTTACACAGCAGCTTGCAGAAGTAACTTACACAGCAACTTGCTTTCTTCTATAAATAGAGAAGATTTCAGTTCATTATGTACATAAGTTTAAAGTTTGAATAATATATCAGTTTCTCTCTATACTTGTCTTTACTTTACAGTCTTTATTTTATAACACGTTATCAACACGAGACTCTGCCATCTCAAGCAAATACTTTGAAAGTATCAGAGGCACGAACTTTCTTTTTCTAAATAATGTCAAATCTTTCTAAACTTGAGTTTGTAGCCTTGGATATATCGGGCAAAAGCTACATGTCTTAGGTGCTTGATGCTGAAATTCATCTTGATGCGATGGGTCTGGCAGACACCATCATGGACAAAAATCAAGCATCAAACCAAGACCGTGCCAAAACAATGATATTCCTACGCCATCACTTTGATGAAGGCTTGAAAATGGAATATCTCACTATTAAAGATCCAGTGATACTGTGGAATAATTTGAAAGATAGATATGACCACCTGAAGATGGTCGTTCTTCTACAGGCATATTATGATTGGACTCAACTAAGGCTACAAGATTTTAAATCTATTAGTGAGTCTAATTCTGCTATGTTTAGAATTATTTCCCAATTGAAACTATGTGGTGATAATATTACTGATCATGATATGTTGGAAAATCCTTCCACCATTTTTCATGCCTCGAATATGCTCCTGCCGCAGCAATATCGAGAGATGGGATTCAAAAAGTATTATGAACTTATCTCACATCTTCTTGTAGCCGAGCAACATAATGGGCTATTAATAAAAAACCATGAAAGCCGACCTATTGGTTCTTGTCCATTCCCTGAAGTGAATGAGACAAACTTCCACCAAGCTAAGAGTAGAAGAGGACGTGGCCCCAGTCGTGGTCATGGCCGTGGTCGGGGAAGAAACTCTAATCATGGTAATAATAATGCACCAAAGAACCCTCCTTACCACCAGCAGTGGAAAAGGAAGGAACAAAAGCATGAAGTGGTGCAAGCAGCAAAGCCAGAAAATGCATGCTATAGATGTGGAGGAAAAGGGTACTTGTCACATACATGTCGTATGCCAAAGTATCTGGTTGAGCTGTATCAAGCCTCCCTGAAGAAGACAGAGAAAAATGCTGAAGCAAATTTTATTTTTGAAGATAATTTAGACTTTATGCATTTGGATGTAGCTGATTACTTTTCACTCCCGGAAGGAGAAACAAGTCATGTGATCAGTGATGAATCTGTAGAGATGTAAATATTGTAATTTTTATTGTTTGTAATAGATAGTATGGTTATGTAATTGTTGTACATAAATAAAAGTTATGATTTGATAATGATGTTTACTATCATATTTATTTTTTTTTATATCATTTTGAAGAATATGGATAATCCTCAAATTATGTTTGGATCAAAGACCAATCATGAAGATATTTGTGTAATTGATAGTGGAACAACTCATGTCATATTCAAAGATCAGAAATATTTTTCTTATTTGCATAAGGAAAAAGCAAATGTTTCAACAATTTCTAGAAATATAAGTTTAATTGAAGGCTCCAGAGCCACTATTTTTCTGTATAAGGGAACAAAACTTATAATAGACAATGCATTATTCTCCTCCAAGTCCCGAAGAAACTTGTTGAGTTTTGTGGATATCCGCCGAAATGGGTATCATGTTGAGATGATAGATGAAATGAATATGGAATATCTTTGTATTATAAAGAATGTTGCTGGCCAGAAGTGCATTGTAGAAAAGTTACCAACTTTATCTTCTTGCTTATACTATTCAAAGATTAGTACAGTAGAAGCACACTCTATCGTAAACCAGAAGTTTACTGATTCAAATATTTATGTGCTTTGGCATGGACGTTTGGGCCATACTGGATCAATAATGATGAGACAAATTACTGAAAATTCGAGTGGGCATCCATTAAAGAACCTGAAGATTCTTACAAATAATGAATTTTCTTATGATGCTTGTTATCAAGGCAAAATGATCACTAGACCATCACCAATGAAGTGGGTTGTTTAGATATTTTATGGTCCTAATAGATGCATCTTCAAGATGATATCATGTGTGCCTACTATCATCTCGCAACCTGGCGTTTGCAAAGCTATTAGCCCAAATAATTCGATTAAGGGCACAATTCCCAGATTATCCTATAAAGGCTATTCGCCTTGATAATGCTGGAGAATTCTCATCTCAAGCTTTTGATGATTATTATCTATCAGTTGGGATAAAAGTTGAACTTCTGGTAGCTTAGGTTCATACTCAAAATGGCCTTGCAGAGTCATTTATTAAACGCCTGCAATTGATAGCAAGACCATTACTTATGAAAACAAAATTGCCCACTACTGTTTGGGGCCGTGCTATCTTGCATGCAACATCACTTATCCGTCTCAGACCAACACATTATAATAAATATTCTCTGTCATAATTAGTTTTTGGTCATGAACCAAATATTGCCCATCTATGAATTTTTGGATGTGTTGTATATGTGCCAGTAGCACCACCACAGCGCAGTAAGATGGACCCGCAGAGAAGATTAAGAATATATGTTGTGTTTGAATTACCCTCTATTATTCGCTACCTTGAACCATTGACGAGAAATTTATTTACTGCTCGATTTGCAGATTGTCGGTTTGATGAAACAAATTTCCCACAATTAGGGGGAGAGAAAAAGGAAATCAAAAGAGAAATTGTGTGGAAAGTTTCATCATTATCCCATTTTGATCCACGTACCCCTATATGTAATTAGGAGGTCCAGAAGATCATTCATTTACAAAATATAGCAAATCAAATGCCAGATGCGTTTACTCATTTGAAAAGGATAACTAAGTCACATATCCCTGCAGTGAATGTGCCTATCCAAATTGATGTCCCAACATGACCATCTACTAGCAAGAGAGCTAGTGAACCTAAAGCACGCCTGAAGCGTGGTAGACCTTTGGGTTCTAAGGATCAAAATCCTCAAAAAATAAAAACAATAAATGATCAAAATGATACTATGAAGGGATCCCCTGAAGATACCCAAGATCTGACTAATTTTAAGATTCCTGAAGAAATCAATGAACCTGAGACTCAAGTGAGTGAGAAGCTTTTAATAAGTTCTACTGGTGAAGGGATTAATTTAAATTGATCTGAAATAGTGGTGGATAATATTTTTGCATATAATGTTGCACTTAACATTATACAAGATAGTAAGGATCTTGAACCCCGATCTGTCGAAGAATGTCGACAAAGATCTGATTGGCCAAAATAGCAACAGGCAATTTAATCAGAATTGAATACATTTGCTAAAAGAGAGGTCTTTGGACCAGTAGTCCAAACACCTGCTGGTATAAAACTAGTTGGTCATAAATAGGTTTTTGTGCGAAAAAGGAATGATAAAAATGAAATTGAAAGATACAAAGCTCGCCTTGTTGCACAAGGATTCTCACAACGACCTGGAGTTGATTATGAAGAAACATATTCACCTGTTATGGATGCCATAACATTTCGATATCTCATCAGTTTAACACTACATGAAAAGTTTGAAATACATCTAATGGATGTAGTTACGGCTTATCTGTACGGTTCACTTGATAATGAAATTTATATGAAAATCCCCGAAGGACTTAAAATGCCTGAAGCAAATCCAAAATCTCGAGAAATGTATTCAATCAGATTACAAAGATCTTTGTATGGTTTAAAGCAATCTAGGTGTATGTGATATAATCGCCTCGTGAATATTTGCTTAAAGAGGGTTACATAAATGATGTTATTTTTCCTTGTATTTTTATAAGGAAAATGTCATCAAAATTTGTTATACTTGTTGTTTATGTTGATGACATAAATCTTGTTGGAACTCCAGAAGAGCTCCAAAGGGCAATTGAATATCTTAAGAAAGAATTTGAGATGAAAGATCTTGGAAAGACAAAACTTTGTCTTGGTCTACAAATTGAACATTTAGCAGACGGGATCTTTATTCATCAACCTGCCTATACAGAAAGGGTCCTAACACGCTTTTACATGGACAAACTGCACCCATTGAGTACACCAATGGTTGTTCGATCACTTGAAGTGAATAAAGATTTGTTCCGACCTCCAGAAGAGGATGAGGAATTCCTTGGTCCCGAAATACCTTATCTTAGTGCAATTGGTGCACTTATGTATCTTGCTAATGCTACAAGGCCTGACATAACAGTTTCTGTTAATTTACTAGCAAGATATAGCTCTTCTCCTAGACGGAGACATTGGAACGAGTTTAAGCATATATTGAGATATTTAAAGGGAACACTTGATATGGGTTTATTGTAATGACCCAACTGGTCATTTTTAGTATTACAACCTTGCTTCCCCCTTTACTGCTCAAATGGTACTTTACAATTGTTGTGTGAATTGTCGGGGTAAATGGTTCGGGTCCGGTGAGGTTTTGGAATGAATTGGAATACTTAGTTCCAAGGTTTAAAGCTTAAGTTAAAATAGTGACCGGATGTCGACTTATGTGTAAACCACCCCGAAATGGATTTTTGATGACTCCAATATATCCATATGGTGATTTTGAACTTAGGAGCGTGTCTGAAAAATTATTTGGAAGTACGTAGTGGAATTGACTTGAAATACCGAAAGTTAAATTTTTTGGGAAGTTTGACCGGGGGGTTGACTTTTTGATATCGGGGTCGGAATCCGATTCTAGAAATTTGAACGGGTCCGTAATGTGAAATGTGACTTGTGTGCAAAATTTGAAGTCAATCGGACGTGATTTGGTAGGTTTCGGCATCGTTTGTAAAATTTGGAAATTTCAAAATTTATTAGGCTTGAATTTGTGTGTAGTTCGTATGTTTTAGGTTGTTTGATGTGATTTGAGGCTTTGAGTAGGTCCGTGGTGTATTTTAGGACTTGTTGGTGTATTTGGACGGGGTCCCGAGTGGCTCGGGTGAGTTTCGGATGGTTGACAGATCAAATTCAACTTGAAACATTTCTGGAACTGCTGCCTACTGGTGTGATTGCACCTGCGAAGCTTTTGATCGCAGGTGCGAAGCCGCATGTGCGCGAGATCAGTTGCAGAAGTGGCCAAGAGTGGGACTTGGCAGTAGTGCGAGGAATTTTCCGCATCTGCGAGGCCGCAGGTGCGAAGGTGTTGGCGCAGATGCGGACTGGGCTGGCCTGGGGTGAACGCAGGTGCGAAGGGTTTGCGCATCTGCGAGCCTGCAGATGCAAGAAGGGCGCCGCAGATGCGAGGTTTTGAGAGGTTGGCATTGTCCGAAGGTGCGCAAATGTTTCCGCAAATGCGGATGCGCAGGTGCGAGCCCAGGCACCGCAGGTGCGGAAATGCTTGGGCAGCATTTAAAACGAGGGTTCCGACAATTTTTCTCATTTTCGGATTTTGGAGCACGGTTTGGGAAATTTTGGAGAGGAAATGTTCCACACAACTTGGGGTAAGTGTTCTTAACTCCCTTATGATTATATTCCATGAATTAATCTTCATTTTTGGTGTAAGATTATTGAATCTTCAAGAGAAATAGAAGAAAATTTCTATAATGTCACAAAACAAAATTTCAAGTTTGAATACCGATTTGGAGTCGGATTTGAGTGAAATTAGTATGGTTGAACTTGTAATTGGATGGGTTTTCATATTTTGTGAGTTTCGTCAGATTTCGAGACGTGAGCCCCACAGGTGATTTTTGGGGCGTAATTTCTGATTTTGTGAAAAATATTAGCATTTTGATATTGAATTAATTCCTATAAATTGTGTGGACTGAATCAAATTAATTGTGGTAGATTCGATCCGTTCGGGAGTTGATATCGGCCGAGGGCCTGATTGTAAGGATGTCGAGCAAGCTAAACAATTATGTCACAATTTCTATAGTGCACGCCCGCAGCATGTTTGATATCGGCCGAGGGCCTGATTGTAAGGATGAGTGTGGATCGGGGCTGCCCGCCTGCAGCATACTTTATTATTATAGCACGTGAGTTGTCCGTATAGCACGTGAGTTGTCCGTGCAGATTATAGCACTTGGGCTGAAGGAGCCCCTCCGGAGTCTGTACAGACCCCCAGTGAGCGCAGGTGCCTACTGAGTGCGAGTGCCGAGTGACTGGGAGGCATGAGTGATTGTGAGGTATGCCCGAGTGACAAGAGTGATTGTGAGGTATGCCCGAGTAGCACGAGTGACTGTGAGGTTTGCCCGAGGGGCTGTATATGAGTGATGTTCTGTCCGAGGGGTTGTTTATGATTTTATCATTGAGTTGCATCGCATTGGCATGCACACATGACATACAGGCATAAAGATGTATTTTCTCATGCTGTACTGCATCACATCATTCATGATTTTTCACACATTTTTGATAGATGGGCATAGTGATGCATTTGTTTTTACATGGGTTATCCGGAAGGAAAATAAAATATCTTATTTATTATTGACAAGATTTGGGGAGAAATTTATTGTTTTCAAGCTATTCATATTTTTGGAAACTCCGGCAAACGATTTAGATTTTCACTGATGTATTTGAAAGAAAGAACTATTATTTTTGAAATCATGATTTGGTTGAGCATTTTATCTCTGAGTTACTTCTGGTATTATTTACTTTATGTTATTATGGACTGTTGTGGACTATTGGTTATGGACCCGACCTTGGTAGAAGCTCGTCACTACTTTCAACCTACGTCTAGGTTTGTTACTTACTCACTACATGGGGTCGGTTGTACTGATACTACACTTCTGCACATTGCATGCGATGTTGGTTGTTGTTGTTGTTGTGCTCGATGGTTGCGGGACTTGAAGATGTACCTGTGTTCCTGTTATAGATGCCTCTTGTTCAGGGTAGCCTTAGATTTATAAAAGCTCTGTTTATGTATTATTCAAACAGACTATGTATTTATTTCATTTCCGCTTTTTTATACTCTATTCTTAGAAGCTCATGATTTGTATTACCAGTTCTTGGGGATGTATAAGATTAAGATATTTACTCACTTAAATTGCTTTAATAATTATTATTGGAATTGGATAATTAAAAGTTGGCTTACCTAGCGGGTTGGGTTAGGTGCCATCACGACTAGTAGAATTTTGGGTCGTGACATTTATTTTATTCTAACAAAGGTAGTACAGATCTTGTTGGTTATGCAGATGCAGGTTATTTATCTGATCCACATAAAGCTCGATCTCAAACCGGGTACTTATTTACATATGGAGGTATTGTCATATCATGGCGCTCCACAAAGTAATTTATTGTTGCTACTTCTTCAAATCATGCTGAGATAATAGTTATTCATGAAGCAAGTAGGGAATGCGTGCGGTTGAGATCAGTGATTCATTTTATTCAAGAAAAATATGGTTTGGAATGTGATAAAAGATCCATAATTTTATACGAAGACAATACTGCATGCATAGCCCAATTAAAAGGAGGTTTTATAAAAGGAGATAGAACGAAGCACATTTCACCAGAATTATTCTACACACATGATTTTCAGAAAAACTGTGACATTGATGTGCAACAAATCCGTTCAAGTGACAATCCGACAGATTTATTCAATAAATCTTTGCCAACCTCAACTTTTGAGAAGTTGGTATACAAGATTGGAATGCAGAGACTCAAATATTTGAAACAAGATTTTTATCAGGGGGAGTAAAATATGCGCTATACTATTTTTCCCTTACTAAGGTTTTTCCTACAGGATTTTCCTTATAAGGTTTTTAATGAGACAACTAGTTATGCATATTACTAAATATGTGTACTCTTTTTCTTTCACTAGGATATTTTCCCAAGGGGTTCTTCCTAATAAGATTTTAATGAGGCACATTATCTTTTAATGAACATCCAAGGGGGAGTGTTATAAATATATTATATTATGGATATTCATTTAGTACTCCGTTGAAAATAAGCTTCCTGAAAAAGCTTATCTATATGAGACTCCGCCGTAAATATGTTTATCTATTTAGTATTCTATTTGAAATAAGTCTCCTGAAGAAGCTTATCCTTTCAATACCCCGTTATGGATAAACATCACACCCGGTAGAAGATTATCTATATCTGGTACAATGAGCTTATCCTTTCAGTACCCTGTTATGGATAAATATTACACCCGGTAGAAGATTATCTATATCTGGTATAATGAGCTTATTCTCTCGTTACCCCGCTATGGATAAATATTACCCCCGGTAGAGGATTGTCTATATCTGGTATAATGAGCTTATCCTTTCGGTACTCCTTTATGGATAAATATTACCTCCGGTAGAAGATTATCTATATCTTGTATAATGAGCTTATCCTTTCGGTACTTCGTTATGGATAAACATTACCACCGGTAGAAGATTATTTATATATGGTATAATGAGCTTATCCTTTCGGTACTCAGTTATGGATAAACATTACCCCCGGTAGAAGATTATCTATATCTGGTACAGTAGCAGCTTACACAGCAGCTTACAGAAGCAGCTTATACAGCAGCTTGCTTTCTTCTATAAATAGAGGAGATTTCAGGTCATTATGTACATAAGTTTGAAGTTTGAATAATATATCAGTTTCTCTCTATACTTGTCTTTACTTTACAGTCTTTATTTTATAATAAAGCTATAATTATTATAACTTTCTACATAGCTCCTAAATATTAACAAATAATTAAATAACTATTAAATGAAGTATTTCTTATAATATTCAACATAAGATTTGAGGGACTTCAGCATATAATTGTTTTTACGAAGATGAAGTCCGAAATGAAAAAGAAAAAGGTTAGTTATAAATTCTAGTCTTTCATTCTAGGTAAATATATTATTTCATTAGTTGTATTCTATTGGATGGTAAAACTCACGTTTTTCTATTTAATTAATATGTTGTAACGACTAAAGGCTAAAAGATAGGAGTTCTTACTTAGTATAATAAGAAAATGCTTATTAATCAATATTTTAGGTCAATTAAATATCCACAATATTAGGGAAGTAACTTAAATTACAATTGTTTCCAATATAAAATTTATTTTTAGAGGGTAAAAAAGGCGAGCAATATTTCGCTATGGACCTTCGTGCTTTTAATATAGTACAAGTATCTATGAACTTGTGTTGCACGTTAATAATGACACGTGATGATTTAAACATTTATTTATATGAAGAAACAATAAAATTTAGTTAATATTATTACATTTGTAATGACCCGACCAGTCGTTTTGAGCTCTAGCACGTCGTTTGGCGGTTTGAGGCCATGAGCAACTTCACTTAAGGTATTGTGACTTGTACGCATGGTCGGGATTGAATTTCGGGAAGTTCAGAGTTGAATTGGAAAGAAAATGCTCATTTCGAAAGCTTTAAGTTGGAAGAATTGACTAAGATTGGATTTTGAGTAAACGACCTTGGAATTGGGATTTGAAGGTTCCAGCAGGTTCGTATGATGATTTCGGACTTGGGCATATGTTCGGTTTGGGTTTTGAATGACCCGGGAGCATTTCAGTGCCTATTGTGAAAGTTAGCACTTTGGAAGAATTTCATAAATTTGGGTTGAAGAGCATTTCAATGTTATCAATGTACGTTTGGGATTCCGAGTCTGGGAATAGCTTCGTATGGTAATTCTGGTATTGGGATCACATCCGGAAGTGGATTCGGAGGTCCATAGGTCATTTTGGAGTCATTTGGCTAAAGCTAGAAATTTGAAGGTTATGAGAAGTTAGACCTAAAGTGGACTTTTTGATATCCGGGTCGGAATCCGATTCTGAAAGTTGGAGTAGGTTCGTATGGTAATTTAAGACTTGCACGCAAAATTTGGGGTCATTCCAAGTAGTTTAAGTATATTTCGGCGCGTTCGGAGTAAGTTTGAAGAATTTAAAATTTCTAAGTTGAATCAATTTGGTTTGGGGTATGATTTTTAGTTTTAATGTTGTTTTACACGTTCTGAGAGTTCGAACGAGTCCGTTTTATGATTTCAAACTTGTTGGTATATTCGAGCGAGACCCCGGGGGCCCCGGGGGCCCCGAGTGTTATCAGACGAGGCTCGGACCAATTTTGAAATTTTGAAGAAGAGTTGAAGCTTCCAGCTTCTGGTATGATCGCACCTGCGCATGGGCAGCTGCAGGTGCGAGACACAAGCCGCATGTCCGAAGGAAAGGAGCTGCCCGAAAATCGCAGGTGCAAAGTATGTTGGCTCACAAGCGAATGCGCAGGTGCGAAGGAATGGCACGCAGAAGCAGATGAATGCGCAGGTGCGAAGGGATGGGTGCACCTGTGTTTGCGCAGAAGCGAGCAATTATCCGCAGGTGCGGAGCAAGGCCAAAGGGAGAAATGCGCACCTGCGAGGAATTTTTTCGCAGGTGCGGAACCGCAGGTGTGAGTGTAACTCCGCAGGTGCGAAAATCGCAGAAGGCAGAACCTTCATTTACGTCCGGAGTTGCGTATGTTTAGCCCATTTTCTTCATGTTTTGGGCGATTGCGGAGCATTTTGAGAGGGAATTTCAACTAGCAACTTGAAGGTAAGTTAGTTCTTCGCACTTTGAGTTAAATTCATAGATTATGGATAGATTATAACCGGTAAATCTTTGAAATCAAGAGTTTAGATGAAAAACCTAGATTTTTATAAAAAGGAGATTTTAACCACGAAAATGGTTATGGAATTGGATAAAAATCATATGTTTGAGTTCATAAGGTTATGGGTAATGATTTTATTCGAAAACTTTCGGAATTCGGGAACGTGGGCTCGAGAATGATTTTATCGACTTTACGAACGAAGTTGGAAATTGTTGTAAATAGGATTATAATGAGTATTAGAGTATATATTTATGGATTTGCTTACTTATTGACTAGTGTTGGAGCGTTGGGCATCGATTTGAGTTGATTGAATGGCTTGGGAGCCGGTTATAGAACTACGGAGCGAGGTAAGTTTCCTTTCTAACCTTGTAATAGGGAATTAACCCCATAGGTGAACTAAATTATTGTGTGCTTCGATTTGTAGGGACTACGTACGCACGAGGTGACGAGAGTCGGTATGTAGCTACTAGCTATGCCTACGTCCGGGTAGTTTTAGGCTCACATCATTCCTTGTTGATATTGTTATTGATTTATATTTATTGTTTGCCTTGAGAGGGAGCGAAATTGAGTCTGCTTATTAAATGTTTTGAAAGGAGTTGAAATTGAAGAACTTAAGATTTAAAAGGTTTCATTTGAACTTTGAAATTTTGAAAAGAATTGAGGAATAATATAATAGCTGAAGAATCTATGTGTAACCGCGTCGCATGTATGATTCGCGAGCGGTGGTAATTTTCTTAAAACGCTACAAGCTGAATTTCCATAATTTTGAAAAGAATCAAGAAAGAGATATGATTTTAAATGTTAAACTTATATTTGGCCGCGTCGCAGGTATGATTCGCGAGCGGGGTATTTCCTTAAATTTATATTTGACCGCGTCGTATGTATGATTCGCGAGCGGGGAAATATATAGATGCATCTATGGTTTGCGACATTCGACCCTCTAGTAGTGAACAGTTTAAATATTATGTTGGATCGGGTCGTACGACCTCGGCATGATTTGTGCATGACTTAATTGATTGTTTGGAATTATTGATAATTGATATGGCCTCATTGGCCGGAGAAATGAATTGTTAAAAGATGAAGATAAATTTGGAAATCCCTTATTAACAAGAGAATTATTTACCTGTCTCATGTTATTGTGTTTACCGTTTCCTCATAAAAATCCATTATTTATCATGTCATTGGTATATTAATTATAGCCCATAGTAAGTGTCCGAGTCGACCCCTCGTCGCTACTTCTTCGAGGTTAGGCGGAATACTTACTGGGTACGCGTTGATTTACGTACTCATGCTACACTTGCTGCACATTTGTTTGTAGGTACACGTATGCTTAGCGGCCTTGTGGGCACAGAGGCGCGATTATGGAAGGGACTTAGGTGAGCTGCATTCTATACGACGTTCCGCAGCCAACAAAGTCTCCTTTAGAGTGCCTACATTTTTCCTGTCCAATTGTATCCCGGACAACTATTGTATTTTATTCTATATTCTTAGTAAATACTCATGCACTTGTGACACCGGGTTTTGGGATGATTATCGGTTGTCTTGTATTGAATAGTTGAAAATATTATTATTTACTTTGTAAACTCCATCTTTTGCTATTTTAAATTGAAGGAAAATATGATTTCAAAAGTAATGAAAATGAGAACCCATTTATTATTCATTGTTGGCTTGCCCGACAGTGGTGTCCGGCGCCATCATGACCTTTATAGATTTCAGGCCGTGACAATATGGTATCAGAGCACTAGGTCTCACGAGTCATGAGCGAGTCTAGTAGAGTCTTGCAGATCGGTATGGAGACGTCTGTACTTATCTTCAAGAGGCTACAAGGCTGTTATGAGCACTTCCCTTCTTGATTCCTCATCATGCGATTTGATTCCTTTGAGGCTTATGCCTTTATTTTCTTCCCATTCAATCTTATGCGATGTGAAGTGCTTGCTATCGATCGAGAATCGAGGAATTGTAATGGTACTACAGGTGTGGTAGAGGATGTTTCTCCCTACGTAGTTGTGGAAGGATATTCTGTCATTTCAGCTCAGTAGCTGTACTTCTGAGAGCTGTGAGGCTATGCACAGGATGCTATGATGCTCATGAGTTATTATCGCAAAGTATTGATATGATGGTAGGATGCTTGCCTATGTGTCGGGGCATTGAATGACTTTAAAGGAGGTTTACTCAGTGCATGATTCAGAGATTCAGTATTTTACTTCCGACGGAGGAAAGACAATCGAACTAAGAATGTTCAGACTTGGCTTGATGGAGTAGCGGGACTTTATAGTTTCGAACGTGGTAGAGTCTTCGCCTATGATGTGGCATCATCGTCCTTGATTGGTTATAATGTATTAAGTTCGCCGGTGTTATGGTTTCTTTCAATTCGCCTAGAGGCAGAGTATTATAAATGGTACCGAGAAAGCGGCTGCCATAAATCGCAGTGTGCAGGGGTTCAGGATCGAATTGGTATTTCCTGATATTGATGGCTCGAGAAAGATGATTTTCGTAAAGGTTTAAAGTTGGTAGCAATCTATCGGTTCAAGTGCTACAGAGATAGATTTTGACTTAAGGCAACAACTGGGTAGCGGAGGATGAGGAAGGATATGTGGGAGGTACCTTGCGGTGGATAAACTTATAGAAGGTCAAGTATGAGAAACAGGAGTCGGGTAGTTGCTTAAAGGAGTGAGTTTGACCAAAGTGGGAGAGTGGCAGAGTAGCATATGGGTTCTGTGATAGGATAGATACATGTCTTAAGGAAATTTTAGAGTGATTTGGGATTCATGATGGTCAGTGACTAGGTCTACGGACTTAATTTGAAATATTGGCTATTATACGGCGGGAGATGGGATACAATAGAAAGGAGTTGCGTGACATGAAGAAGGATACAACATGACTTTGGATTTAAAGGTATTATCGCACCTTTAGTTGATGTCTGTGAGGGCTGGATGGATTTGTACCACTGGTGAATGAGCACAGGCTCAGATGGGTTATCTCCTACGAGTAGGTTAGCGATCGCGTGGTGTTAATGAAGCTTATGCAAAGAATTCTACTGGCTACCCGGTAAGAGATCGAATATGTAAATGTGGCTAGTGGTTCAGAGTGTTCATGAAAGGTTTAAAAGAAAGATTTCGAGGAATTGGGCGAGTTGGTTGTGCAAGATTAGTTCAAAGAAGGAATCTTGGCGGGTTCTAGAGTTATACAATGGCAGCTTCAGGCTAAGTGGGAGAGCCCCACCGTCTATGATTGGATTATGTAGTTGTCAACTTGTGCGGTTTCTGGTGATGGGTGTATTGGTGGGTTATTGAGACTAAGGAAAGAAAACATCAGTGGCAATTTGAGCAAAGGATTTGAGGAATGTGTGTTGTATTTGGTCTTATTGATTAATGTTCAGGTTTTTGGAAAGACTCAGAGTCTATGTTTCGTGTAGATGTGATGTACAAGGAAAGTGATTCAGCCGGGTGCTTATTGAGAGAGTGTTCATGTGCTAGCAGAGCCTTGGGGTTGATTATATTTAGGACCAGGTTGGAATGGGTGACTCTCAATAACGGTCCTTATGGATTCAAATGTAAAGTGCGGTGCCTAAGGATTTCGAGCTTGTAGTATGGTTAAGTATCGAGCTTTTGCAGCAGATTATGATAAAGGAGCTTGGAGTGTTCCGTGTTATCTTTGGTCTACGGGTGTCATGAGAGGAATGGGAGCATGCAACTTGGGATTTATAGAAGAATTATCAGAATTGGTGTATTAGTTGAAGACGCGATCATGCGCACAAGGAGGGTATGAAATGGTTTGTGGGTTTTGAGTCAACATGGTCTGGTGAAATGGGATCACTCAGGATGAGGGCAGATTGAGTTCGTTATATTGATAAAGGAGCTGTTGTTATTTCTAAGGAAGATCCAGAGTAAATTAGGAGAAGTCGGGTTTTGGTTAGCAATGGTTGAATTGGCATGATGATGGCAATGATCAGCTCCTTCAGCATGTTGAGTTATGCATGTGATTTGTGGCGGTACGTGCGAGGTTTGACGACTGCCGTAATTAATTTTATTTGGGGGCATTTGAGCATTTTGGCATGTTAGGTGTAGACGGATCCCGAAAGGATTGTGGTGGTTTAGACCACTACTTGAGGTTGGTATTTTCTGCAGATACGAGGATTCAATCGCGAGTTGAGATGGTTCTCTTGGGAAGAGTTAAGTAAAAGGTTTCTATGTGGTGAAGTGTTTACCCTATTAGTGGTTCAGGAGTTATGACGAAATTCTTGTACTCTTGCGCATTTGTGTGATTAAGTGCATCAAGTAGCATGGGATTCGAAAGTTGAGGATTCGAGATTGCGGTTCGGTGTTGACAAGAATGTCAAGAGCTCGGATGAGCAGGAAAGGATTTAGATGGTTAGAGTAAGATGGCATTGTCTTGGCGTCACCTGAGATTGGTACCTGGTGTGAAGAGGCTTTGCGTACTGAATGCGGATTCTTGAATTTGCTTTACGGCGATTGGTATGGCCGGTAGTATGAATGTACAGACTTGTTACCTGGTGCGGAAGGTCATGGGAACATATCCCACGGGAAGATTGTATAAGTGTGATATGTAGTCACTTGATTGATTGAAGAATGGAAACCAAGAAGCAAGATTTTGGTAATATCGCTAATTGGGAATTTATGCCTAGAGGGCGCTCGGTTCATTTGATGGTGGACTGTGGGAGTTTGTTCTGGTTATGATGGTTGTACTTATGTGTTATGGGAAAAAGGGGTTATTATAGACCCTTGAAAGGTTATTATCCTAGTACGGTGCGATCAGAATCGGATTGAGGTCTGTGGATGGAATTAAATGTGAATATGGGCTCTATGTTAGGCCGGATGTGTTCATTTTGGCATAACGCTCCTTATGGAGGAGTATTCAGATGTTGGATGTTATTTCGTCGTCGGCTATTACATGTAATACTATACTGTGCCATGTGAGTTATGGAACGACTTGATAAATTTCCTATGTGTTGAGGTTCCGCGTAGCGATGGTGTTGTGTGAGCGGGATGGCTCTCGAGATTCAGATCATATATCGCTCCTTAGTTGTGCTCGAGTTTTGTAACGTATGGCGCTATCTGTCTCCCCAGGGATGGTATTATGCACTTAGAGTGCTTGTGGCCAATATTCGGGTATTTTGTGATAATGAGCATTGTAGCTCAGTAAATATACCCTTATATGGATTTTATGTTTGTATCGGGTTGCGCGCCACAACAGTGTGATGTTGAGTACAGTCCCCTATATTCTACTTTGTGTGTTTTGTGTCCCAATATTTGAGGAAGGTTCGTAACACCTTTTCAGTTGTCTAATTAGTTGTGTGGGTTAAGTAGTCCTTTCCAGAGATTCATTTTCCTTATGTATCACGTTCGAGTTTGTAGCTTATTAGCACATTGCGGCATCATATGAAACTTTTGGTCATGTCTGGGGTGGCTTGTTGCCTGAGCAGCTTAAACTGGGTGAGACGAGATTTTTGGATCTGGAATCTGTGCGATCGGATTATATGAAGTATATTCAAGAGCAAATGCCATTATTTGGTTCATCATGAGGTGATGATTCTAGTCAAGAGGTGAGGTTCAATGTTTTGTTGACTCGGTAGTTGGTTATGAATTTCTACACATCTCTTCCGTTATGGCGGTATTTCCAGAGTTGAAACAAGACTTATATATGTCATGAGGTGTATAGTGAGCATCAGATTCGTGAGATTTTGGCTATTATGATCAGAGAATGTTATTATGTTCATGTGAATGTTGCGTTGCATGGTGTGAATTCAGCAAAGGTATGCAGTCATGTTTTGGTACATCGTGTGGTGATTGATACGGTATTCGTATGTGGGAAGCCGGCCTGGTAGAGAATTCCAGATGTTGGAACTGGACTCTAAGGCTTATTTGCCTAAATAAAAGAGAATATCTTCAGATTTGATCGAGCTAATGTGCTCAACTGAGTTGTGGCAGCACGGGTAAGTGCACGAGGTATTAAACAATGAATTCAGACAACCCCAGAGCAGCTCTTAGCACGTTCGAGGACGAACGTATGTTTAAGTAGGAGAGAATGTAATGACCCGACCAGTCGTTTTGAGCTCTAGCGCTTCGTTCGGCAGTTTATGGCCATGAGCAGCTTCACTTCAGTTATTGTGACTTGTATGCGTGGTCGGGATTGAATTTCGGGAAGTTCAGAGTTGAATGGGAAAGAATATTCTCATTTCGAAAGCTTTATGTTGGAAGAATTGACTAAGATTGGATTTTTGAGTAAACGACCTTGGAATCAGGATTTGAAGGTTCCAGCAGGTTCGTATGATGATTTCGAACTTGGGCATATGTTCAGATCTGGTTTTGGATGACCCGTGAGCGTTTCAGCGCCTATTGTGGAAGTTAGCACTTTCGAAGAATTTCATAAATTTGGGTTGAAGAGCATTTCAATATTATCAATGTCTGTTTGGGTATCCGAGTCTGGGAATCGCTCCGTATGGTGATTCTAGTATTGGGAGCACGTCCGGAAGTGAATTCAGAGGTCCGTAGGTCATTTTGGAGTCATTTGGCTAAAGCTAGAATTTGAAGGTTTTGAGAAGTTTGACCGGAAGTGAACTTTTTGATATCCGGGTCAGAATCTGATTCCGGAAGTTGGAGTAGGTCCGTATGGTGATTTAAGACTTCCACGCAAAATTTGGGGTCATTCTGAGTAGTTTAAGTATATTACGGCGCGTTCGGAGTAAGTTTGAAGAATTTGAAATTTCTAAGTTGAATCAATTTGGTTTGGGGTATGATTTTTAGTTTTGATGTTGTTTTACACGTTCCGAGAGTTCGAGCGAGTCCATTTTATGATTTCAAACTTATTGGTATGTTCGGGCGGGACCCCGGTGGCCCCGAGTGTTAACCGGACGAGGCTCAGACCAATTTTGGAATTTTGAAGAAGAGCTGAAGCTTCCAGCTTCTGGTATGATTGCACATGCGCATGGGCAGCCGCAGGTGCGAAGGAAAGGAGCTTCCCGGCAACCGCAGATGCGAAGTATATTAGCATACCTGCGAACGCGCAGGTGCGAAGGATTGGCGCGCAGAAGCGGATGAATGCGCAGGTACAAAGGGATGCGCACCTGCGAGGAATTTGTTCGCAGGTGCGAGTGTAACTCTGCAGGTGCGAAAATCGCAGAAGGCAGAACCTTCATTTAAGTCCGGAGTTGCGTGTGTTTAGTCCATTTTCTTCATGTTTTGCCCGATTGTTGAGCATTTTGAGAGGGGATTTCAACTAGCAACTTAAAGGTAATTTAGTTCTTCACACTTTGAGTTAAATTCATAGATTATGGATAGAGTATAATAGGTAAATCTTGGAAATCAAGGGTTTAGATGAAAAACCTAGATTTTTATAAAAAGGAGATTTTAACCACGAAAATGGTTATGGAATTTGATAGAAATCATATGTTTGAGTTCATAAGGTTATGGGTAATGATTTTCTTCGAAAACTTTCGGAATCCGGGCACTTGGGCCCGAGGATGCTTTTATCGACTTTTCGAACGGAGTTGGGAATTGTTGTAAATAGGATTATAATGAGTATTAGAGTATATATTTATGGAGTTGCTTACTTATTGACTAGTTTTGGAGCGTTGGGCATCAATTTGAGTTGGATGAATGGCTTGGGAGCCGTTATGGAACTACGGAGCGAGGCAAGTCTCCTTTCTAATCTTGTAAGAGGGAATTAACCCCATAGGTGAACTAAATTATTGTGGGCTTCTATTTATGGGGGCTATGTACGCACGAGGTGACGAGAGTGTGTACGTAGCTATTAGCTATGCCTACGTCCGGGTAGTTTTAGGCTCACATCATGCCTTGTTGATATTGTTATTGATTTGTGTTTATTGTTTGTCTTGAGAGGGAGCGAGATTGAGTCTGCTTATTAAATGTTTTGAAAGGAGTTGAAATTGAAGAACTTGAGATTTAAAAGGCTTCATTTGAACTTAGAAATTTCGAAAAGAATTGAGGAATAATATAATAGCTGAAGAATCTATGTGTAACCGCGTCGCATATATGATTTGCGAGCAGGGTAATTTTATTAAAAAGCAGCAGGCTAAATTTCCATTATTTTGAAAAGAATCAAGAAAGAGATATGATTTTAAATGTTAAACTTATATTTGGCCGCGTCGCAGGTATGATTCGCGAGCGGGGTATTTTCTTAAATTTATATTTGACCGCATCGCATGTATGATTCGCGAGCAGGGACCGCGTCGCATGTATGATTCGCGAACAGAGAAATTTATAGATGCATCTATGGTTCACGCCATTCGACCCTCTAGCTGTGCACAGTTTAAATATTATGTTGGATCTGGCCGTACGACCTCAACATGATTTGTGCATGACTTAATTGATTGTTTGGAATTATTGATAATTGATATGGCCTCATTGGCCGAAGAAATAAATTGTTAAAAGATGAAGATAAATTTGGAAATCCCCTATTAACAAGAGAATTATTTACCTGCCTCATAAAAACCATAATTTATCATGTCATTGGTATATTAATTATAGCCCATAGTAAGTGTCCGAGTCGACCCCTCGTTACTACTTCTTCGAGGTTAGGCGGTATACTTACTGGGTACGTGTTGATTTACGTACTCATGCTACACTTGCTGCACATTTTTGTGCAGCTACACGTATATTTAGCGGCCTTGTGGGCGCAGAGACACGATTATGGTGGGGACTTTGGTGAGCTGCATTCTATACAACGTTCCGCAGCCAATTGAGTCTCTTTTAGAGTACCTACATCTTTCCTGTCCAATTGTATTCCGGACAGTTGTTGTATTTTATTCTACATTCTTAGTAAATGCTCATGCACTTGTGCCATCGGGTTTTGGGATGATTATGGGTTGTCTTGTATTGAAATTGTTGAAAATTTTATTATTTACTTTGTAAACTCCATCTTTTGCTATTTTAAATTGAAGGAAAATATGATTTCAAAAGTAACGAAAATGAGAACCTTTTTAAGTATTCATTGTTGATTTGCCCAACAGTTTTAAATTGAAGGAAAATATGATTTCATAAGCTATTCGCCGTATTTAAGTTTTTCAGTAGCATGATGGGCATATATTTCTTCAACATCAACCTGTATACAATAGAAGATCAACTTAGTCTATTATATATACGGTGACACTAACATACGTAAGAAATAATATACTTGACAACAAACATGTATGGTAGAAGGCCATTTGGTATTAAAGTATTTAAGTATTCTTCTTAGTAGTAATTATTGGTATCAATTTCTGCTGAATCAAAAACAGAAAAACATTTTGTTTTCACTATAAATTTTACAATCAATCTTTTATTTAGTCGATTAACTTATTCATTTCTGTCAGCTAATATATCTTTTTAATTCTATCATGTATTTTGCACAAATTATATTTTAATCTAATGATATAAATATTTCTATGATTAAATGCACTACTATTATCATTGGTATTGATAATCAAGTGTTCACGAAGAACCAAATCAATTTTTATTGGATGCTCTTATTCGTTTCCGACACAATGCAAGAAGACGCTAAATACTGGATCTTTCACGACCCAATTTCTCCTATAGGACGTGATGGCGCCTAGCGTTGCCGCTAGGCAAGCCAACGATGATCTAACCATGTATTTGGTCCTTTTAATAATTCCAAAGTAGTTGTATTTTATTTATTAAGAAAATAAGGAGTAGAAGATTTAATGAAATAAGGCGGAAACCAATGTACGAACAAATGCGGTGAAATAAAAATAAACGCCCAAAAACCATAAAGTCTACTAGCATGTATTTCAAGACCTGGTGTCACAAGTGTATGAGCATCTAGTAGAATATACAAAACTCTACACTACTGTCTGAAATAGAGTAGACAGAAAATAAATGCAAAAGAGAGAGACTTCGGGTGCTGCAGAATAGACTCGGAAGAGCAGCTCACCACTAGGCCTCCGGGTAACAGGGGTGCACGCTGGAATGACTACTAGATGCACCTGCCTCAGATGTTGAACGATTAGTGCAGAAGTGTAGCGTGAGTACATAAACAACATGTACCTAGTAAGTATTCAGTCTAACCTTAAAGAAGTGGTGACGAGGGATCGACATCGACACTTACTATAGGCTAACAATAAAATACAGAAATGCTTAATAGACATACAGTGTGTGAATAAAAATATTAATACAATGACAACCGTGATTAAATAATTCCTTAACTTATAGTAAATTCCAAAAGTCTTCCATTAGCACAAACTAATTCCAAATAAATTTCGAACAAATAAATAAATTATTATCTCTCAATTCATGAAATATAATATCAAGTGTGTTCGAGCTTCAAGCTTTAACACGCACAATTTATGCCGAGGTCGTACGGCCTGATCCAGAATAATATGTATACTGCCGAGGGTTGAGCGGCATGAACCATAGATGCATCTATTATACTGCCGAGGCGTTCGGCCAGCTCCACAAGAAGAGAGGATACATTATGAACATCTTATCTAACATCTAATATAAAGCTAATACACAAAGAAGCACAATTTCTATTAACGGTCAAGTAACCCGCCAAAACTCAAGTAAGTGAAATTCGGTCTTTACAAATCCTTTAACAAGTTTCAATATAATTTAAGCACTTTAATTAACAAGTAGGGTGCAAACATCACAAGTATTTCATGATTTGGGTCCTAAACTACCCAGACTTAAAACATAATTAGTAGCTACGCACGGACTCTCGTCACCTCGTGCGTACGTAGCCCCCACAATCAGAATCAAATAGCAATTTAAATCACCTATGGGGTAAATTCCCTTTTACAATGTTAGGCAAGAGACTTACCTCGTCTCAAAGCTCACTTTCCGACCACAAATTTACTCTATGGACTCAACTTGGTGCCAAACAATCCGAAGCTAACCAAATGTCATATAAAATAATCAATATACGCTCAAAAGTTAATAATTTAGCTATTAGAGTAATTACCCAACCCAAATTGGAAGATTTTAAAAATTCACCCCTCCCCCCGGGCCAACGTGCTCGGATTCTGGAAATTTTCGAAGATACTTGTTACCCATAACCTCACGAACTCAAATATATAATTTTCACCCAATTCCATAATCATTTTCATTGTTAAATCCCACTTTTATCAAAACCTAAGTTTTTCAACTAAACCCTTGATTTTCACAATTTTACATGTTAAAATCTACCCATAATATATGTCTTAAACTCAAAATAGGTAGGAATTACTTACCTTTAATAGCTAGGTGGAAACCCTCTCCAAGAAGCTCCAAAATCGCCCAAGAGATGAAAGAAATGAGCTAAAATTGCTTAAGTCCCGACATTAAAAGACCTCACTACTTCCAGCGATTCCGCTTCTGCGGACCTTGGGTAGCACCTGCGACGCCGCTTCTACGGACAAAGGTCAGCTTCTGCGGAAGACACCCAGCCCAGATTTGGGCGCACCTACGGAAGGGCACCGCACCTGCGAGCCCGCTTCTGCAGCTCGCCTCTCGCACTTGCGACCCAGGCCTGGATAGCCCCTTCTCGCACTTGCGACACCTTCATCGCAGAAGCGAGGCTGCTTCTGCGGAAATGCCTCTACTTATGCATGCCATAGACCCCTCATCCAAAATCGCATCTGCGATCAAAAGCTCGCACCTGCGGCCAAAATCGTGCAGGTGCGGATGCACCAGAACAGGTGCACCAGCAGTCCACCCAAGCCAGATTTTGAGTCTGATTTCCCATTCGATCCACAACCGAGGCCCCCGAGACCCTATCCAATAACACTCACAAATTCAACAACGTAACACGGACCTGATCTCATGCTTGAAACATCAAAATAACATCTAGAAGTATGAGTCGGACGCCAAAACACATGAATCAAATTATGAAACTCAAAAACCTCTAGAAACACTTCTGTGCGGCTGATTCCTATCAAAATAACTCGGAATGATGCCAAATTTTGTGTGCAAGCCTTAAATCACTATGCAAAACTATCCCCGAGCTCGGAATCCCAAACGGACCTCAATAACACCAAAACCTACTCCAAACTAAATTTAAGGAACTTGAAAAACCTTCAATGTGTCAATCTTCAATATTAAGCGCCAAAACATTCCCGGGTCATCCAAAACCTGATCCAAACATATACCCAAGTCCAAAAATCATACAAACCTATTGGGACCGTCAAATCCCGGTTCCGACGTTGTTTACTAAAAATGTTGACCAAGTCAAACTTAACCCTTTTTAAGCCAAATATAAAGGAACTAAGTGTTCCGATTTCAACCCGAAACCTTCCAAACCCGAACTAAACACCCCCGCAAGTCATAAAATAGTACAATCACAAATGCAGAGTCTTATTTAAGGGAATGGGTTTCTAGAAAGGAAAACGACTGGTCGGGTCGTTACATTCTTCACCTCTTAAACAGACGTTCGTCCTCGAACGGGTCTATAATCGTACCCGGAGTGCTGAATAAATATGGATATCTGCTCCGCATGTCCTCCTTGGTCTCCCAAGTCGCCTCCTCGACTGGTTGGCCCCGCCACTAAACTTTTACCACAAAAATTTTCTTGGACCTCAACTAGAAAACTTGCCTGTCAACAATGGCAACCGGCTCCTCCTCATAACCCAGGCTCTCATCTAACTTAACTGTGTTGTAGTCTAACACATTCTACATGTCGTCATGATACTTCCGGAGCATAGACACGTGGAAAAGTGGATGAACTCCCAATAGACTAGGAGGCAAGGCAAACTCATAAGCAACCTCCCTAACTCGTCTCAACACCACAAATGGACCTATAAACCTTGGGCTCAACTTACCCTTCTTCCCAAACCTCATGATTCCCTTCATCGGCAAGACTTTCAAGAGAACTTCTCACCCACCATAAATGATAAATCACGCGCCTTCTGATTCACATAACTTTTCTGTCTAGACTGTGTTGTGCGAAGTCGCTCCTGAATCAACTTTACCTTTTCCAAGGCATCCTTCACCAAATCAGTACGATATAACTTAGCCTCGCCGGGCTCAAACCGTCTGATAGGCGAACGATATCGCCAACCATATAAAGCCTCAAATGGAACCATCTCAATGCTGAACTCATAACTATTGTTGTAAGCAAACTAGGCCAAAGGAAAGAATCGATCCCACTGCCCTCCGAAGTCACTCACACATGCTTTGAGCATATCCTCCAAGATTTGAACTGTCTGCTCCGACTGCCCGTCGATATGCGGATGAAAGGTTGTGCTGAGCTCTACCCGGGTCTCCAACTTACTCTATAATGCCCTCCATAAATACGAAGTAAACTGAGGGCCTCTATATAATATGATGGAAAGAGGCACACCATGCAACCGAACAATATCCTGAATGTAAATGTGGGCCAATTTCTTTGAAGAATACGTGGTCATGACCGGAATGAAGTGTGCTTACTTGGTCAACCTGTCAATAATGACCCAAACTACATCAAACTTCCTCAAGGTCTGCGGAAACCCAACTATGAAGTCCATAGTCATGCGCTCCCATTTCTACTCAGGTATTACCATCTGCTGGAGTAGGCCACCTGGCCTCTGATGCTCATACTTAACCTGCTGGCAATTCTCGCTACATACTCGACTATGTCCTTCTTCATTCGCCGCCACCAGTAATGCTACCTCAGGTCACGATACATCTTCGTAGCACCTGGATGAATAGAATACCAAGAAGTGTGTGCCTCCTCTAAAATCTTCTCCCTCAATCCATCAACATTAGTGACGCGTAGACGACCTTGGAGTCGCAGAACACCATCTTTACCGATAGTAACCTCCTTGGCACCACCCTGTAGTACCGTCTCTCTGAGAACTAATAAGTGCGGACTGTTGTACTAGCAAGCCTTTATCTGCTCGAATAGTGAAGACTGGGCGACGACACATGCAAGAACTCGGTTGGGATATGAAATATCCAACCTCACAAGTCAGTTAGCCAAGGACTGAATGTCCAAAGCTAGCAGCCTCTCTGCTGAAATGAATGCCAAACTACCCATACTCTCCGCCTTTCTGCTAAAGGCATCGCAACCACATTCGCATTGCCCGAATGATAAAGGATGGTAATATCATAATCCTTTAGTAACTCAAGCCACTTGCGCTGCCTCAAATTGAGATCCCTCCGCTTGAACAAATACTGCAAGCTGCGATGATTAGTGGAAACCTCACATGACACCCCATAAAGATACTGCCTCCAGATCTTGAGAGCATGCACAATCGTGGCCAACTCCAAATCATGTACAAGGTAATTCTTCTCGTGGGGCTTCAGCTGACGTGAAGTATATGCAATAACTTTCCCCTCCTGTATCAATACACAAACCAAATCAACGCATGAAGCATCGCAAGACACTATATACATACCTGAACCGGAAGGCAACACTAACACGGGTGCTAAAGTCAAGGCGGTCTTGAGCTTCTGAAAGCTCGCCTCGCAATCATCGGACCATCAAAACGGAGCGCCCTTCTGGGACAATCTAGTCAAAGGTGCTGAAATAGATGAGAAGCCTTCCACAAACCGACGATAACAACCTGCTAACCCTAGGAAGCTCCTGATCTCAATCGTTGTTGAAAAATGAGGCTAACTCCGAACTGCCTTGATCTTCTTGGGATCCACCTTAATGCCCTCACCTGATATAACATGTCCCAAGAATGCCACAAAATCTAACCAGAACTCACACTTGGAGAACTTAGCATATAGCTTCTGTTACCGCAAGGTCTGAAGCACAACTCTCAAATGCTGCTCGTGCTCCTCCATGCTACGCGAGTAGATCAAAACGTTATCAATAAAGCAAATGACAAACGAATCAATATATGACCTGAACACCCGGTTCATCAAATCCATAAACACCGTCGGGGCATTAGTCAAATCGAAAGACATCACTAGAAACTCATAATGGCCATATCTAGTTCGGAAAACCATCTTCGGAACATCGATAATCCTAAAGCTTCAAGTGATGGTACCCCGATCTCAAGTCGATCTTAGAGATCACCTTAGCACCCTGCAACTGCTCAAACAGATCATCAATTCGCGACAATGGTTATTAATGGTAACTTTGTTCAAGTGGCGGTAATCAATGCATATCTGCATAATCCCATCTTTCTTCTCCACGAATAAAATCGGTGCACCCCAAGGTGACATACTCGGTCTGACAAACCCCTTTGCTAGAAACTTCTCAAGTTGTTCTTTCAACTCCTTCAACTCTTTCAGAGCCATGCGGTACGGGGGAATAGAGATAGGTTGGGTGCCTGGAGCCAAGTCAATACAAAAATTGATATTACGATCTGGCGGCATGCCTAGAAGATTATAAGGAAACACATCGGAGAACTCCCAAACCACAGGCACTGAATCAATCACTAGATCCTCTGTAGTAGTATCTCGAACGTAAGCTAGATAAGCCAAACAACCCTTCTTGACCATGTTTCGAGCCTTCAGAAAAGAGATAACCGACTAGATGCACTGGCAAACAAACTCTTCTACTCCAATCTAGGCAACTCTGGCATCGCCAAGGTAATAGTCTTGGCATAACAATCAAGGATGGCGTGATATGGAGACAACCAGTCCATGCCCAGGATGATTTCAAAGTTGGTCATATCGAGCAACAGAAGATCCGCTCTAGTCTCATAACCATAGAAAGTCACAATACAAGACTGGTAGATCAAATACACAACCACAAAATTGCCCACTGGTATGGACACACAAACAGGAGTACCCAAGGACTCGTGAGAAACACCCAGGAAATGAGCAAACAGAGATAAAACATATGAATATGTAGACCTTGGATAAAATAGTACCGAAGCAACCCTACCACAGACAGAAATAATACCTGTGATCACGGCATCTGAGGCTACTGCATCTGGTCTGGCTGGAAAGGCACAGAACCTGGCTGGAGCGCCACCTGACTGGTCTCCACCTCTAGGACGGCCCCTACCCACCTGCCCTCCGCCTCTGGGCGGCCGAACGATTGGTGAGGCGGCTGGTGGTGTAATCATAGGCTGTTGGACCTGCTGCAATGCCTTATCCCGAAGCCTAGGGTAGAACCTCCTCACATGACTAAGATCCCCGCACTCGAAACAACCTCCCGGCACGATAGCTGGTGGGTGGTAGGAGCTCTCTGGCATGGCGCTGAAATAGGGTCGCACTGGAAGACCCCGAGGTGACGGTGCTGGATATGTGGGCATGCTAGACTGACCCCTCACAAACTGACCTCTTCCCCCAGCCGTGGCACCACTAAACCCTCCAGAATATCGAAACCGCTTAACCTTCATCGCATGCTCTCGGCTACTCTGACAAACACCCTCGATCCTTCAAGCTATCTCCATAGTGACCTGGATACCCGAGTGCAAACCTGCAAAAACCTCTACACTCTCTCTGCATCGGTAGGAAGTATCATAAGTGCATAGCAAAACAACTTAGAGAATCTCACCTTATAGTCAGTCAATCTGGCCCTGCTAGAGCTGCTCGAACTGAAATCACAACTCTTCCCTCTGAGAGGGTGGTATGTATCTGTCCAGGAAGATGCGTGTGAACTAGTCCCAAGTCATGGTAGGAGAATCTATTGGTATGCCTAGAAGATAAGATTTCCACCATCTACGAGCCATGCCCTCCAGTTGAAAGATGGTAAAGTCCACGCCGTGGGACTCCAATATCCTCATGTTGTGCAGTATGTCCCTGTAATGATCAATAAAGTCCTGGGGGTCCACATGTCGCTCACCTCCAAAGACAGGAGGATGAAGCCCGGTCTATTTGTCCAATAGATTATGCGGCTCGCCGGCAGCAGCTGGTCTGGGCTCAGGTATAACTGTTGCAACTGGCTGAGCTCTGCCCATGAGTAGTGTGCCCGGGGTCTAATATACGGCAGCTGCATGTCCTGGAGCGTGACCGGTAAGAGTCTCTTCTCCCCCTCCCGCCTGGGATATGGCTGGGTCCGCTGGAAATAAACCAACCCGAGTCATAGAATCCATAAACTGCAGCATACGACCCATAACCTCCTGGAATCTCGGCACGGACATGAAATCCACTAGGGTTGGCTCTACTGCAGGCACCTCGCCCTGCTCCTCAATAAATGGATCCTCTACTGGATCCACTGGTGGCACAACTGTGGTTGGCTCTACCACGAGATGGAGCCCTCCCTTGGCCTCAGCCTCAGCCTCTAGCAATAGAGGGAGCATCTCCTCCATGATCGGGTACATCTACCGCGCGACTTCTCCCCATTTGTGAGAGAATAAGAGAATGATACTTAGCACAACATCAACTGCACGATAGGAAATGAAAAAAGAGTAGTTTCCTAACACCCTATAGCCTCTCGAAGATAAGTACGGACGTCTCCATACAGATCTGCAAGACTCTATTAGGCCTGCTCATAACTTATGAGACCTACATAAACCTAGTGCTCTGATACTATGTTGTTACGATCCAATTTCTCCTATAGGCCGTGATGGCGCCCAGTGTCGCCGCTAGGCAAGTCAACGATGATCTAACCATGTAACTGGTCCTTTTAATAATTCCAAAGTAGTTGAATTTTATTTATTAAGAAAATAAGGAGTATAAGATTTAATTAAATAAGGCAAAAACATATGTATGAACAAATGCGATGAAATAAACGCCCAAAAACTATAAAGTCTACTAGTATGTATTCCAAGATCTGATGTCACAAGTGTATGAGCATCTAGTAGAATATACAAAACTTTACACCACTATTTGAAATAGAGTAGACAGAAAATAAATGCAAAAGAGAGAGACTCCTAGTGTGACAAAACGGACTCATAAGAGCAGCTCACCACTAGGTCTCGGGGTAACGGGGGTGCACGCCGGAATGACTGCCAGATGCGCCTACCTCATATCCTGTACGATTAGTGAAGAAATATAGCATGAGTACATAAACCACATGTAACCAGTAAGTATCCAGTCTAAACTCGAAGAAGTAGTGACGAGAGGTCGACATCGACACTTACTATGGGCTAACAATAAAATACAAAAATGCTAAATAGATATAGAGTATGTGAATAAAATTATTAACACGATGACAATCATGATTAAATAATTCTTTAAATAATACTAAATTCCAAGAGTCTTCCATTAGAACATACTAGTTCCAAATAAATTCCGAATAAATAAATAAATTATAATCTCTCAATTCATGAAAAATAATATCAAGTGTGTTCGAGCTTCAAGCATTAACATGCATAATTTATGTTGAGGTCGTACGGCCCGATCCAGAATAATATGTATACTGCCGAGGGTCGAGCGGCATGAACCATAGATGCATATATTATAATGTCGAGGCGTTCGGCCCACTCCACAAGAAGAGAGTATACATTATGAACATCCGATTTAAAAGTTATTATAAGGCTAATACATAAAGAAGCACAATTTCTATTAGCCGTCAAGTAAGTGAAATTTGGTCTTTACAAATCCTTTAACAAGTTTCAATATAATTTAAGCACTTTACTTAATAAGTAGGGTGCAAACATCATAAGTATTTCTTGATTTGGGTCCTAAACTACCCAGATTCAAGCATTATTAGTAGTTACGCACGAACTCTCATCACCTCGTGCGTACGTAGCCCCCACAATTAGAATACAATAGTACTTTAAATCATCTATGGGCTAAATTCCCTCTTACAAGGTTAGGCAAGAGACTTACCTCATCTGAAAGCTCACTTTCCGACCACAAATTTACTCTAAGGACCCAACTTGGTGCCGAACAATCCGAAGCTAGCCAAATGTCATATAAAATAATCAATATATGCTCAAAAGTTAATAATTTAGCTATTAGAGTAATTACCCAACCCAAATTGAAATATTCTAAAAATTCACCCCAGAGCCCACGTACCCGGATTCCGAAAATTTTCGAAGATAATTGTTACTCATAACCTCACAAACTTAAATATATAATTTTCACCCAATTCCATTATCATTTTCGTAGTTAAATCTCATTTTTATCAATACCTAAGTTTTTCAACTAAACCCTAATTTTCACAATTTTACATGTTAAAATCTACCCATAATCTATGTATTAAACTCACATTAAAGCTAAGTGGAAACCTCTCTCCGAGAAGCTCCAAAATCGCCCAAGACATGAAAGAAATGAGCTAAAATTGCCTAAGTCCCGACATTAAAAGACCTCACTGCCTCCAACGATTCCCCTTATGCGGACCTTGGGTCGTACCTGCAACGCTGCTTCTGCAGACAAAGGGCACCCTAGCTTTGGGCACACCTGCGAAAGGGCACCGTACCTGCGAGTCCGCTTCTGCAGCTCGCCTCTTGCACTTTCAACCCGAGCCTGGACGTCCCCTTCTCGTACCTGCGGCTCCTTCATCGCAGAAGCGAGGCCGCTTCTGCAGAAATGCCTCCGCTTCTGCGGGCCATAGACCCCTCATCCAAACCCGCATCTGTGATCAAAAGCTCGCACCTGTGAGGTTGCATCTTCGACCAAATTCTTGCAGGTGCGAACGCACCGGAACTCTTGCACCAGCAGTCCCCCAAGCCAAATTCTGAGTCCGATTTCCAATCCGATCCACACCCGAGGCCCCCGGGAACCCATCCAATAACACTCACACATCCAACAATGTAACACGGACCTGCTCTCGCTCAAAACATCAAAATAACATCTTGACGTACGAGTCAGAATAAACAATGCATGAATTGAATTATGAAACTCTTCCGTGCGTCCGATTCCTATCAAAACAACTCGAAATGATGCCAAATTTTGCGTGCAAGTGTTAAATCATTATACGAAACTATCCCCGATCTCTAAATCTCAAACATCCCTCAATAACAACAAAATTTACTCCAAACCAAATTTAAAGAACTTGAAAAGCCTTCAATGTGCCAATCTTCAATATTAAGCGCTGAAAAGTTCCCGCGTCATCAAAAACTCGATACGCACATATATTATAACGACCCAACCGGTCATTTTGAACTCTAGCTCATCATTCAGTGGTTTTATACCTTGATAATCTTCACTTCAGGTATTATGACTTGTACGTGTTGTCGGAATTGAATTTCGGGAAGTTCGGGATTGATTTGGAAAGAAAATTCTAATTTCGGACGCTTTAAGTTGGAAGAATTGACTAAGGTTTAACTTTTGAGTAAACGACCCCGGAATCAGGATTTGAAGGTCCCAATAGGTTTGTATGATGATTTCGGACTTGGGTGTGTGTCCAGGTTAAGTATTGGATCACCCGTGTACATTTCGGCGCTTATTATGGAAGGTTGGTATTTTAAAAGTTTAAGAAGTTCTAAAGTTTGACTTGAAGTGGATTTTAATGTTATCGACATCCGTTTGGGGTTTTGAGCCTCGAAATAGCTTCGTTATATCATTTATGACTCGTGTGTGAAATTTGAAGTCATTTCAGATTGATTTGATACGTTACGACACACGATATGGAATTTGGAAATTTGAAAATTTATAAGTTTGATTCGAGGGGCGATTCATGATTATGATATTGTTTGATCTACTTTAAGACTTCGACTATGTTCGTATTGTACTTTGGGATGTGTTGGTAAGGTTAGACGGGGTCCCGGGGGCCTCGGGTGCGAATCGGATTGAAAACGGGTCGAGTTTGGACTTGGAAGAACTACTGAAGCTTACAGCTTCTGGTACGATCGCACCTGCGAGTTTATGGCCACAGGTGAGAGACCGCAGAAGCGACCTAGAAGTCGCAAAAGTGGTAGGGAGTGAGTTGGATGGGATTCACAGGTGCGAGGAATTTGCTGCACCTACGGGCTCGCAGATGCGGGCGAGGAAGCGCAGAAGCGAAAGTGGCCTGGGGCTGGTTGATCGCAGGTGCGGTCATGAGCGCATAGGTGTGGAGTTATGCCCGAGCTGGGGAGTCTACAGGTGCGGAGATTTTTCCGTAAAAGCAGATGCGCACCTGCAGTTGATTGGCCGCAGAAGCTGAAAGTGCTGGCCATGGGGGAAGCCGCATCTGCGAGGAAGTTTCCGCAGAAGCGGCTGCTGTTCCACAGATGCGAGATGGTTGTTGGAGCAGTGTTATTTTAAGAATGGCATTTGGATATTTTTCTTGCCTTTCCTCTTGGTTTGGGCACATTTTGGAGAGTTTCAAGTGGAGGTCTTCATCATCTATGGCGAGGTAAGTTATTCCCACCTATTGTAAGATAAATACATGGATTCGATAAAGATTTAATCATGAAAATTGGTAGTAATTTGGGATTTTGATAGAAAACCTAGAATTTGGTATTTTTGGGTTTTAACCACAAAATTGGACATGGAATTAGGAATAAATTATATATTTTAGTTTGTGGTGTTATGGGTAAAGTTTATCTTCGAAAAAATTTTGGAATCTGGGTGCGTGGGCCTTAGGGTTAATGTTTTTCGGCCTTTCGAGCGGAGTTGGGAATTGTTTAAAATTATTAATTATGGGTATTAGAGTATATTTTGATTGGTTTGCACATTTGCTTGAATAGTTTTGGATCGACGGGCTTTGGTTTGAGGTTTTAGAGAGGCTTTGGAGTCAGTTATGGAACTTCGGAGCAAGGTAAGTTTCCTGTCTAACCTTGTGAGGGGCAAACTACCTCCTAGGTGATATTTATTGTTATGTGCTTCTAGTTGTGGGTGCTACATACGCACGAGATGACGAGAGTCAGTACATAGCTAAAGCATGTTTATGTCCGGGTAGACTTAGGATCTTATCATGAAATGTTTGAATTACTTGAACTCATTCTGCTGGCTTAATTAATTGAAGTTATAATTGAAATTGATTTAGAAGTAAATATATGTACACTAGGCTAAGACTTAACACTTTGGGTTGTGGGAGAGTTATTTGAGAAATGGTAAAAATTATAATTAATTGATGCCCATGTGTTTTATTGTAAACGTGTGTCTCGTAATTCAGGAATTTCCTTCCTTTTCTTGTAGAGAGGGCCGAACGCCTTGGCAGTATATAGATGCATCTGTGGATTATGCTGCACGTCCCTCGGCAGTGTACATGTTATTTTGGATCGGGCCGAACGAGCTCGGCAGTATCGTGCGTTATGTCGCTAATAGCCCGAATATTTATGAGCTAATCTTTCCATTGGTGCCCGGCATTTTATGGTATTTCCTATTTATTTGATATTGACACTTGGCCTGTTCTGGGATATTAAGGAAGAAAACAAGTTTGAGAAAATTATACTTTAAAGTAAATAATTTGGAAAAATTATGAAAGTACATACTTACTCCACTATTGTTGTGCACTTCACATCTGTTATGATTTATCATATTATTTATTTGGACCTCTAGTAAGTGTCGATGTCGGCCCTCGTCACTACTTCTCTGACATATGCTGTAACCACCCAACCGGTCAGTTTGAGCTCTAGCGCATCATTCTGTGGTTTGATACCTTTATTATCTTCACTTCAGGTATTATGACTTGTACGAGTGGTTGGAATAGAATTTCGGGAAGTTTGGGATTGATTCGGAAAGAAAATTCTAATTTCGGAAGCTTTAAGTTGGAAGAATTGACTAAGGTCTTACCTTTGAGTAAATGACATAGGAATTGAGATTTGAAGGTTCCAACAGGTTTGTATGATAATTTCGGACTTGGGCGTGTGTTCAGGTTGAGAATTGGATCACCCCGGGTGCATTTCAGTGCTTATTATGGAAGGTTGATATTTTAAAAGTTTAAGAAGTTCTTAAGCTTGATTTGAAATAGATTTAAATGTTATCGATGTCTGTTTGGGGTTTCGAGCCTTGGAATAGCTTCGTTATGTCATTTATGACTCGTGTGTGAAATTTGAAGTCATTCCGGATTGATTTGATATGTTTCGGCACAAGATATGGAATTTGAAAATTTGAAAATTTATAAGTTTGATTCGAGGCGCGATTCATGATTTTGATGTCATTTGATGTAGTTTAAGGCTTCGACTATGTTCGTATTGTACTTTTCCATGTGTTGGTAAGTTTGTATGGGGTCCCGGGGGCCTCGGGTGAGAATCGGATTGAAAATGGGTCGAGTTTGGACTTGGAAGAACTATTAAAGCTTAAGGCTTCTGGTGCGATCGCAACTGCGAGGTTATGGCGGCAGGTGCTAGACCGCAGAAGCAGCCCAGGAGTCGCAGAAGCGATAGGGAGTGAGTTGGATGGGATTCACAAGTGCGAGGAATCTGCTGCACCTGCGGGCTTGCAGATGCGGGCAAGGAAGCGCAGAAGCGGAAGTAGCCTGGGCCTGGTTGATCGCAGGTGCGGGTGTTGTAGCGCACCTACGAAGTCGCCGGTGCGGTCATGGGTGCGTAGGTGCGGAATTGTGCCCAAGCTGGGGAGTCCGCACGTGTGGATAATTTTTCGCATAAGCAGATGCGCACCTGTAGTTGATTGGCCGCAAAAGCGAAAAGTGCTGGCCATGTGGGAAGCCGCATCTACAAGGAAGTTTCCGCAGAAGCGGCTACTGTTCCGCAAATGCGAGAAAGTTGCTGGGGCAGTGTTGTTTTAAGAACGGGATTTGGCCATTTTTCTTGCATTCCCTCTTGGTTTGGGCGATTTTTGGAGAGCTTCAATTGGAGGTCTTCATCATCTATGGCAAGGTAAGTTATTCCCACCTATTGTAAGATAAATACATAGATTCTGTAAGGATGTAAACATGGAAATTGGTAGAAATTTGGGATTTTGGTAGAAAACCTAGAATTTGGTATTTTTGGATTTTGACCACGAAATTGGACATGTAATTAGGAATAAATTATATATTTGAGTTTGTGATATTATTGGTAAACTTTATCTTCGAAAAATGATTAAAATCCGGGCGCGTGGGGCCGAGGATTGATTTTTTTCACTTTTTGAGCAGAGTTGGAAATTGTTTAAAATTATTAATTATGGGTATTAGAGTATATTTGGATTGGTTTGCACATTTGTTTGAATAGTTTTGGATCGACGTGATTTGGTTTGAGGTGTTAGAGAGGCTTTGGAGCGGGTTATGGAACTTCGAAACGAGGTAAGTCTCATGTCTAACCTTGTGAGGGGCAAACTACCCCCTAGGTGATATTTATTGTTATGTGCTACTAGTTGTGGGTGCTACGTACGCACGAGGTGACGAGAGTCCGTACGTAGCAAAAGTATGTTTTTGTCCGGGTAGATTTAGGATCTTCTCATGAAATGTTTGAATTACTTGAACTCATTCAGCTGGCTTAATTAATTGAAGTTATAATTGAAATTGATTTAGAAGTAAATATATGTACACTAGGCTAAGCCTTAACACTTTAAGTTATGGGTGAGTTATTTGAGAAATGGTAAAAATTATAATTAATTGATGCTCATGTGTTGTATTGTAAATGTGTGTCTCGTAATTCGGGAACTTCCTTCCTTTTCTTGTGGAGCGGGGCGAATGCCTCGGTCGTATATAGATGCATCTATGTATAGTATCGCACGTCCCTCGACAGTGTACATGTTATTCTGGATTGGGCCGAACGACCTCGGCAGTATCGTGCGTTATGTCGCTAATAGCCAGAATATTTACGAGCTAATCTTTCCATAGGTGCCTGACATTTTATGGTATTTCCAATTTATTTGGTATTGACACTTGGCCTGTTCTGGGATATTAAGGAAGAAAACAAGTTTGATAAAATTATACTTTAAAGGAAATAATTGGGAAAAATTATGAAAGTATAGACTTACTCCACTATTGTTGTGCACTTCACATGTGTTATGATTTATCATATTATATATTTGGACCTCTAGTTAGTGTCGATGTCGGCCCCTCGTCACTACTTCTCCGAGGTTAGGATAGATACTTATTGGGTACGCGTTGATTTACGTACTCATGTTGCACTTCTGCACTAAATGTGCAAGATCTGACAGGTTTATTTGATGATCACCTTGGCGCGTAGGCGCACCTGTTAAGGAGACGTCATATGAGCTGCATTCTAGGATACGCATCGTAGTCCACCGAGTCTGCATTGTACTATTTATTTTATCATGCCTTATTACATTTGGGACAGATGTGGTATTATTACTATATTCCTTAGAAAATGCTTATGCACTTATGACACCGGGTTGTGGGGGTTTACTACGGGTTGTTCGTTGTTGTAATTGTGTAAATGTTTTCATTTACTCTGTAAATACTATTTTATATTGTTCAATTAATCAAAATCATGATTTTAAAATACTAAAATAAGTAATTAAATTGGTAAATCACTGTTGGCTTACTTGACAGCGATTTTAGGCGCTATCATGACCAGATGTGGATTTTGTGTCGTGACAGCTTGGTATCAGAGCATTAGGTTTACTTAGGTCTCACGAGTCATGAGCAAGTGTAGTAGAGTCTTGCGGATCGGTACGTAGACGTCTGTACGTATCTTCGAGAGGCTACAGGCTGTTAGGAGTACTTCCCTTCTTGATTTCCTCATCGTGCGGTTTGATTCCATTGAGGCTTGTGCCTTTATTTCCTTCGTACTCAATCTTATGTGACGTGAGGCACTTGTTGTCAATTGGATGTCGAGTAGTGGTATTGATACTGTAGACGTGGTGCAGGATGTTTTCCCTACGTGTTCGGGCAGGCTATTACTGTCGCCTTGCATAAGGGTGTTATGTTGTTCAGTTCAGTATCTGCACTTTCGATGGGTTTGAGGCTATGCACGGATTGCTATAATGTTCATGTGTTGTTATCGCACAATGTTGGTGTAATGGTAGAGTGCTTATGTATGGACCGCGACAGTGAATGGCTCGTAAGGAGGATTTCTCAGTACATGATTTAGAGGTTTAGCATTTAATCCCAGAAAAGGAAAGGCAATTGGACGATGGATGTTCAGGTTTTGGTTGATGGAGTAACGAGACTAGGTGTCTTCGAGCGTGGTGGAAGTTTTGATGTGATGCGGTGTCATCATCCTTGTTTGAACGTATTACAGTTTTCTAGCGTTATGGTCTTCTTTGATTTTGCCTTCACGGCAAGGTGTGGTGAAATGGTACCTCAGAAGCAGTTGTCAGATATAGCGGGGTGTAGCGGTTTCGGAATCAAAGGAGTGTTTCTAGTGTTGATGGCTCGAGAAAGATGATCTTCTAGGAGGTTTAAATTTGGTAGCAATTCATTAGTTCTGGTGCTACAGGTATGGATTTGATTTGAGGCAACATTGGGGCAGTGAAGTATGAGGAAGGACACGTTGGAAGGTGTCTCATGGTGGATGAATTACTAGCAGGTCAAATATGAGAAGCAGAGGTCAAGAAGTTTCTTTAAGGAGATGGTTGGACCGAAGTGGGAGTGGCATAGTAGTGTATGGATTTTGTGGTAAGGTAGCCACGTACCTTGAGGAAGATTAGAGCGATTTGGGAGGCATGGTTTGAGTGACTGGGCCCACGAATTGTATTTGGAATGATGGTTACTGTACGAAGAAAGATTGAATATGACATAAATTAGTTGCTTGGAATGAAGAGGGGTGTGAAGATTTGATTATCATTTCTGATGCAATATGATTTGAGTTTGGAAGGTATTGTTGAACTTTCAGTTGATGCCAACAGGGAAGGAACATACTTATAGAGTTGGTGGGCGAGCATGGGCTCAGGAGAGTTTACTGATTTCATGGTAGTTGTAACCATTGCAGCGCCGTTGGAAGATGTCGGCATGGAATTCCACAGGTGGGTTATCTCCTGTGAGTAGGTTAGCGGTTGCATGATGCTGATGAAGCTTCTGCGAAGATACTACTTGCTACCCGGTATGAGGTCGAGTGTGTGGTTGTGACTGATTATTCAGAATGTTCATGAAAGGCTTAACAAAAGACTTCGAATAATTTGGCGGGTTACCGATGCGGGGTCATGGTAAATGAGAAGGAGGAATCGTTTGGGCTCTACATTATGTGATGGTAGCCTAAAGCTAAGTGGGGGAGCCCCACCGTCCACGATTGGATCGTGCGAATGTCGGCTCGTGCAACTTCTGGTTATCGGTGCATTGGTGGATTATTTGTGACTAAGAAAGGGAAATATCAAGGGTAATTCGAGCAGAGAAATTGATAAATGTGTGCTATACTCTGCCCTATCGATTCATGTGCAAGTTTTGGGAAGACTCAGAGTGTATGCTTTGTGGATGTGATGTACAAGGAAAAGAATTCAGCCGGTTGATTCTTTGAGAGGGTGTTCAGGTGCTTGCAGAGCATTGAGGTGGGTTAGATTCGGGATCATGTCAGAGTGAGTGACTCTCAACAACGGTCCTAGTGGGTTCAAGAATTAAGCTGTAGTGCCTAAGGATTTCGGTTCCGTTGTGTGGTTTAGGATCGAGTTTTTGCAGTGGATTACGAATGGGACTTGGAAGTTTCTATGTTATCATCGGGTATGCATTGCAGTATTGGAGTGAAGGAAGAAATATCTTCGGATTCGCGGATGGTCTTGCAAAATCGGTGTACCAGTTGGAGATGCTATTGTGCGCTTGAAAAATGGGATGAGATGATTCGTGGGTATTGAGACGACGTTGTCTCGCGATTTGGGTCACTCGGGATGAGTGCAGATTGAGTTCGTTATTTTGTGAATAGAACTATGATATTTATAAGTCAGGTCAAGAGTACATTAAAAGAAGTTAGGTCGGTTAGTAATGGTCGAGTCGGCATGAATGTGGCAATGATCAGTTCCTTCGGCGTGTGAAGTCATACATGTGGTTTGTGGTTGTACGTGCGGGCTTAACAGCCACCATGACCTGATTGATTTAAGAAGTATTTGATTTCGATGGCTTTGTTGTGTAAATGGATTCCGAAAGAGTTATGACGGTTTAGATCACGGCTTGAGGTTGTATTTTCTGCGATTTGAGAATTCAGTTGCGTGTTGCAGTGGTTATTCTGAAATGAGCTAAGTGAAGGGTTTCTATCCAATGAAGTGTTTATCCTACTAGTAATTCAGGGGTTATGATGAATTCTTGTATTCTCGCGTAGCGGTGTGATAGGTGCGGCGAGTGAAATAGGAATTTGAAAGTTGAGGATCAAGGTTGCGGTTCAGTGTTGACGAGAATGTCACAAGCTCCTATGAGCCGGGAAGAATTTAGATGTTCAGAATAATCTAGCATTGTCCTAGTGTCGCCTGGGAATGGTGTTCCGTGGAAGGGGCATTATGTATTGATTTGCGGGTTCTTGAATTGCTTTGTAGAATTAGTCCGGTTGGTGGTATGGATGTGTAGTCTTAGCTACCTAGTGCGGAAGGTTGTGGGAGCGTATCCCATAGGGAGATTGTATAAGTATGCCATGTTAGTCACTTGATTGTTAAAGATTTAGACCAAGTATAGAGGTTATGGTAATATCGCAAATGCGAGAGCTTATGCTGAGAGGTGTCCTATTCCTTGGGTTGTGGCCCGTGTGAGTTTGTTTTGGATTTGACGGTTGTTTTTTTGTGTCATGAATAAGGTCATTGTGGGTATTCGTAAGGTCATTGGCCCAGTATGGTATGATCAAAAATCGGTGAGAGGTACGTTGGTGGGACTAATGCGAGTGTGTGCTCTACGTCAGGTCGGATGTGTTTATTCGTCATAGCATTGCTTACAGAGGATTCGTCGGGCATTTGATGTTATTCTTGACGTCAGTTATTCCATGTAAATCTCTATTGTCTCATGTGGGTTATGAGGCGACTTGATTATTCGCACGCGTGTTGAGGTCCCATGTAGCTTGTGGTGTTATGTGAGCAGGTGGCTCTCGAGATACAGGTCATCATTTCACCTGAGTTTTGCTTGGGTTTCGTAACATATGGCGCTATCCATCTCCTCAGGATTTGGTATTATGCACTTGGCGTGCTTGTGGTCGATATTCGGGCATTTCGTAAGCATATGCGTTACAGCTTGGTATGTGTTTTTTCTTCGTGATTGTTATGTGCGGATCGGGTGGCGCACTGCCATAGGCATGTTAGGTGTATCGGGTTGCACGCCGCAACAGTGTCATGTCAGATCGGGTTGCATACCGCAACAATGAGATGTTGAACATAGCTCTTTACACCTATTTTGTGTGTCTCCTTTTTATCCCTGAGGTAGGTTCACAGCATCTATTCGGCTGTTTTATTCGTTACGCGGGCTGGGTAATTCTTTTCATGAGTTCGTTCCCACTTATATGTCATATTCTAGTTGTAGCTTGTCGATGCATTGATGGCGTCATATGACATCCGAGTCAGTGTTTGAGGTGGCTTATTGCTTGAGCAGCTTATACTGGGTGAGACGAGATTATTGGACCTGGAATTGTGCAATCGGATTTATATAAGGTACCCTAAAGAGAAAAATATTGTTATTCAGTTCAGAATGACGTAATGGTTCTGGTCAGGAGAAGAGACTCCATGAATTATTGATTCAGCAGGTGGTTATGAATTTCTACACGTCTCTTTCGTCGTGGCAGAATTGCGAGAGTTGGAACAGGACTTACATGTGTCATGAGGAGTATTGTGGGCATCAGATTCGCAGAAATTCAGCTATTGTGGTCCGGGGATGTTATTATGGACAACCGACTTATGTGGTGCATGGTGTGATTTAAACATAGATGCATGATCATGTTTTGGTACAGTGTGTGGTGATTTGGTACGATGTTTGTGTGTTAGAATTGGTCCTTGTAAAGACATTCGGAAGTTGGAACTTGGTTCTAAAGCTTGTTAGCTAAGGTTATAAGGAGGATTTTCAGTCTGGCTCGAGCTAATGCGCCCAACTGGGTTGTGGTGGCACGGACAGGTGCACAAGGTGTTGCACAGTAATTTTGGACAACTCCAGAGCATTTCTTAGCACGTTTGAGGACGAACATATGTTTAAGTGGGGGAGAATGTAGAGACTCGACTGGTCGTTTTGATCTCTAGGGCGTCGTTCAGAGGTTTGAGGCCTTGAGTAGCTTCACTTCAGGTATTATGACTTATACGTGTGGTCGGAATTGAATTTCGGGAAGTTCGAGATTGATTTGGAAAGAAATTTCTAATTTCGGAAGCTTTAAGTTGGAAGAATTGACTAAGGTTTGACTTTTGAGTAAACGACCTCGGAATCAAAATTTGAAGGTCCCAATAGGTTCGTATGATGATTTCAGACTTGGGCGTGTGTCCGGGTTAAGTATTGGATCACCCGTGTACATTTCGGCGCTTATTATGGAAGGTTGGTATTTTAAAAGTTTAAAAAGTTCTAAAGTTTGACTTGAAGCGGATTTTAATGTTATCGACGTCCGTTTGGAGTTCTGAGCCTTAAAATAGCTTCGTTATATCATTTATGACTCCTGTGTGAAATTTGAAGTCATTTCGGATTGATTTGATACGTTTCAGCACAGGATATGAAATTTGGAAATTTGACTTTGATGTTGTTTGACGTAGTTTAAGGCTTCGACTATGTTCGTATTATACTTTGGGATGTGTTGGTAAGTTTGGACGGGGTCCCGGGGGCCTCGGGTGCGAATCGGATTGAAAACAGGTCGAGTTTGGACTTGGAAGAACTACTGAAGCTTAAGGCTTCTGGTGCGATCGCACCTGCGAGGTTATGGCCGCAGGTGAGAAACCGCAAAAGTGGCCTAGGAGTCGCAGAAGCGGTAGGGAGTGAGTTGGACGGGATTCACAGGTACGAGGAATTTGCTGCACCTACAGGCTCGCAGATACGGGCGAGGAAGCGCAGAAGCGGAAGTGTCTTGGGGCTGGGCTGGTTGATCGTAGGTGCGATCATGAGCGCGTAGGTGCGGAGTTGTGCCCGAACTGGGGAGTCCGCAGGTGCGGAGATGTTTCCGCAGAAGCGGATGCGACCTGCAGGTGATTGGCCGCAGAAGCTGAAAGTGCTGGCCATGGGGGAAGCCGCATCTGCGAGGAAGTTTCCGCAGAAGCGACTACTGTTTCGCAGATGCGAGAAGGTCGTTGGGGCAGTGTTGTTTTAAGAACGACATTTGGCCATTTTTCTCGCATTCCCTCTTGGTTTGGGTGATTTTTGGAGAGTTTCAAGTGGAGGTCTTCATCATCTATGGCGAGGTAAGTTATTCCCATCTATTGTAAGATAAATACATGGATTCGATAAGGATTTAAACATGAAAATTGGTAGAAATTCGGAATATTGATAGAAAATCTAGAATTTGGTATTTTTGGGTTTTGACCACGAAATTGGACATGGAATTAGGAATAAATTAGATATTTGAGTTTGTGGTGTTATGGGTAAAGTTTATCTTCGAAAGAGTTTTGGAATCAGGGCGCGTGGGCCTGAGGGTTAAATTTTTTGACCTTACGAATGGAATTGGGAATTGTTTAAAATTATTAATTATGGGTATTAGAGTATATTTTGATTGGTTTTCACATTTGTTTGAATAGTTTTGGATCAACAGGATTTGGTTTGAGGTGTTAGAAAGGCTTTGGAGTCGGTTATGGAACTTCGGAGTGAGGTAAGTCTCCTGTCTAACCTTGTGAGGGGCAAACTACCGCCTAGGTGATATTTATTGTTATGTGCTTCTAGTTTTGGGTGCTACATACGCACGAGATGACGAGAGTCAGTACATAGCTAAAGCATGTTTATGTCCGGGTAGACTTAGGATCTTATCATGAAATGTTTGAATTACTTGAACTCATTCTGCTGGCTTAATTAATTGAAGTTATAATTGAAATTGATTTAGAAGCAAATATATGTACACTAGGCTAAGGCTTAACACTTTGGGTTGTGGGCGAGTTATTTGAGAAATGGTAAAAATTATAATTAATTGATGCCCATGTATTTTATTGTAAATGTATATTTCGTAATTCGAGAATTCCTTCCTTTTCTTGTAGAGAGAGCCGAACGCCACGGCAGTATATAGATGCATCTATGGATTATGCTGCACGTCCCTCGACAGTGTACACGTTATTCTGGATCGAGCCGAACGACCTCGGCAGTATCGTGCGTTATGTCGCCAATAGCTCGAATATTTATGAGCTAATCTTTCCATTGGTGCCCGGCATTTATGGTATTTTCTATTTATTTGGTATTGACACTTGGCCTGTTCTGGGATATTAAGGAAGAAAACAAGTTTGAGAAAATTATACTTTAAAGGAAATAATTGGGAAAAATTATGAAAGTACATACTTACTCCATTATTGCTGTGAACTTCACATCTGTTATGATTTATCATATTATTTATTTGGACCTCTAGTAAGTGTCGATGTCGGCCCTCGTCACTACTTCTCCGAGGTTAGGCTAGATACTTACTGAGTACGCGTTGATTTACGTACTCATACAGCACTTCTGCACTAAATGTGCAGGATCTGACAGGTTTATTTGATGATCACCTTGGCGCGTAGGCACACCTGTTGAGGAGACTTCATGTGAGATGCATTCCAGGCTACGCCCACCGCAGTCCATCGAGTCTCCATTGTACTATTTATTTTCTCCTTTCTTATTACATTTGGGACAGATGTGGTATTATTATTATATTCCTTAGAAAATGCTCATACATTTGTGATACCGATTTTGGGGGGTTTACTACGGTTGTTCGTTGTTGTAATTGTGTAAATATGTTTATTTACTCTGTAAACTCTATTTTATACTATTCAATTAATGAAAATCATGATTTTCAAAAATACTAAAATGAGTAATTAAATTGTTAAATCACCGTTGGCTTTCCTGACGGCGGTGTTAGGCACCATCACGACCAGAAGAGTATTTTGGGTCGTCACATATGCCCAAGTCCAAAATCATCATACGAACCTATTGGGACCGTCGAATCCCGATTCTGAGATCGTTTACTAAACATATTGACCTAAGTTAAACTTAACCCTTTTTAAGCTAAATATAAAGTTACTAAGTGTTCCAATCTCAACCCGAACCCTTCCAAACCCGAACTAACCATCCCCGCAAGTCATAAAACAGTAAAAGCACATAGGGGAGTCTTATTTAACTGAACGGGGTTCTAAAAAGCAAAACGATCGGTCGGGTCGTTACAAGATCCGTTCTTACTTTATATTTCTTGTCAGTTAAATCTTTTTTATTTGAGGCCAGAAGTATAACTTTGGCAAGCTAGCTTTTACAGTCTCTGTTTTTATCGATTTGGAACTACTGATAGTACTTAACATAAATTACCTCCCAAATTATTAATATTTCACCAAACAGTTTATTAATATCCAAAATATCTCTAGAACTCCGTTTGACACTTAGCCATAAATGCTTCATTCCATATTATCACTTTTTCTTTCCTTATAAATTTAGCATCATTGCTCTGCTTTGATATATTTGTGATGGTTATTTAAGTTGTTTAAAGAGGTATATCAAATCTAAAGTGGGTGGCCTTACAATAAAATCGCTATTGGTACACCACTTATTATTATTGCTAACCATGCCATGCCTCTTGATATCATATTTGCAAGTAATGCATGACATAGAAATATTATTTCGATTCCGCCGGAGGTATCTACAAAGAATAAATTATAGCAGAGCCGACTCTTTATAATGTAGTCGTGAAAGCTTGTTCTTGTTTGGATTTAGCTTTGATTGTGCTTCCTCGGACACTTGTATAACATTTTGATTCTTAATAATATATTAACTCTTTTAGTTTTATTCTAACGCTCTTTCTATGGAATAAATTTATGTACCCTAAGAATTTTTATTAAATTTGAATAAGAATTTTACTAAAATAATTGAATTGGATTCTCTTGCTAAATAATCAATTAAAAGATTTAATTATTTGATTTTAATATAAAAATAATTTATTCTATGTTGATTCAGATCATAATATTAGTTCATCTCTTGTTTTGAATATATAATCTTAATTATAATTTTATCCACCATAAATTTTATCTTCAAAGAATAAAAGATTGATATGGCATTTCACTTTTAGATCTTTATGTGTGTAGAATCATTAGTTGTATTGACTCTTACCAATCATTTTTTTCTCTTTCTCACACATTTATATTCTTAAATATTTTCTTAGTTGATGTTTAATAATTAGGTATTTTTTAATATTGCACGAAAAATTGATAAAAAAAATATTATTTGAGTTGGAAAATAGTTCAAATATAATATAAAAATATATTATCGTGGGGGTATTTGTTTTCTCAATTTTAACTCTTTATGCAATCCATTTAATATTACTTTTAATTGTTTTTGTTATTGGACATTATGGAGTGGTAATTTATTATCAATACAGAGGATTCTGATAAAATTGATTTTATTAAACTTTCTTCCATATTTTTAATAATAATTTAATAGATAAATTATATCACTTTTAAAATATTAAATATTAAAAATTAGCATAGAAGGTATTGTAGTCCAAAAAATAAGTTATTACAGTTATGCCCTTTCCCTATGAGTTCTTCCGTTTAATATATTATGGCTATTTTGGTATATTAATATTGTATTTGTGCTTTTATAATAATATAGGCTCTCCTTTTTCTAAATGGATTTGGACAATATAATACATTCTTAAATTAAATTAGTAATGGGACATTATAATACGTTTTTAAATTAAATTAGTAATAGGAGTTTTTAAGAAGTATATCCTAAAAGTAATAGAATTACATGACTAAAGATATTTACTTGTTCAATTTTATATGAATTAGACAACCGGAAAGTTATTATACTAATAGGATTCTTAAAGGTAATCATGTAAGACTTCTAACGTGTAGTATTATGTCCTAAAACTAATAGGATTATAAGGCTAATATCTAGAATTCCGATTATATCCTTTTATTATGAGCTATTATGGTTAATATTATAAGGTTAATTTTATAAACCGACATTGTATTCATACTTTTATTATAACTAGTCTCTACGTTCGTGATATGCACGAATATTTTCAATCTACTATTACCAAGCACGTTAAAAAAGTAGTAATAAATTTTCAATTGCATAGTATTCTAAAACTAATTGTATCTAAATATATGTGAAGTTTAATAATCAGTTCTTGAAAATATAGTATTTTATTTTTCTTGTAATTCTCTTCGCATAGCAAAGTAAAAGTCACTAATAAAAAGAATGGGATATTATATTTTTTAGGACAATGCAAAAAACCTCCAATAAATATTATATTTGATCAGCGTCATTTTTCTTTCTACAGTAAAAGATGTAGAAGATTAGGTGAAACCAAAACAACAATCATATTGATTTCACCAAATTATTTCATTGAATTTTAACCAATTAAATATTCATAAAAGTTAGAAATTTAAACGCATAAGATTATCATGTAAATAACATAGCCATATGATCACTTAACATAACGGTAATTATACAAAAACAACAAAATACTGATTATTGAAACATTAAAATTATGCAAATAAATAGCAATCTACCTTAAATTATGTATTAAAGTAGTATTCCAAACGGTATTAAAAGAAGAATAAAATAAGTCTGACTGTAAGTTCCAATCAATTTTTTTCATAGACTTTGTTTTGCCTAGGTTTTCTTGGTTATCCATCTTTCATGCGAAATAGGATAGAAGTTCGTCTTTATAAATTTAATTAGCTCTGCTATTTTCGTGATTGTTTTTTTAAGAATCGAATTTGAGCTAGACTTGACATTTGGGCATCATAGAACAAAGAATTAGCAATAAGAACCAAAATCCAAAAGCATTATTTGTTTGGATTTTGGAACTCTAGTTCGATAGCCAATAGCCTAAGTTGTCTTCCAAATTGGAATCAAATTTTTCTTGCTTTGGGAAGATGCCAGTGGGCTAGGGAAAGCTCTTTTGTCTTACTTTTATTTTGCTTTGAACCGGTTTATTTCTTATAATTGAAAGTAATAATTTTTGTGTGAGATCAGATTATCTTATTTTATTATAATGAGAAGGAAGAGTCATTGACTAACTTAAATTTCTAACATAAACCAAGTATACTTAAATACAGGATTCTACTTTTTAGTGGAACTAAACGTCCAGATAGTTTAAATTTTTTTCTAATATTTCAAGTTTATCCAACATGTAATTTTGTTTCTTTAAAGGAAATTTTAGTTTATAAAAGGTATAACTATCGGTCAATATTATAGGGATATTTTCGACATTCAATATTTAACTTTCTAGCATTCGTGCTTTTATATAATATATATATATATATATATATATATAT
>AWOL01S0008119.1:62549-178950 GCA_000715115.1 Nicotiana otophora | reverse complement strand
ATATATACACTTGCACAAAAATTGCATCAAGTGTAGCATGAGTACGTAACTCAACGCGTACCCAATAAGTATCTAGCCTAACCCCGGAGAAGTAGTGACGAGGGGTCGACATCGACACTTACTAGTGGTCCAATAAATCAAGTACAACAAAAAGAAAACAAGTATGAGGCATGGTAAAAAAATAGTGTAAACAAATTTAAGCACGTGGTACGATCCTCCTCTGAACAGTAAACGCAAGCCCTCAATTATTGGTCACTACAACCGGAGTGGATATGGAAAATGGTCCCCACCAGATAGATTGTCACATCTCAAATTTGGAAAAAATCACAAATACAATGGCTTCTTGCCAAATAATATGCACTAAACTGCCGAGGCGAACGGCCCGATCCCATAAGAGTAGTTATAGAAATGCCGAGATCGTACAGCCTGATCCAAAATACTGTGTGCATTGTCGAGGGTCAAACGACACAAACCATAGATGCATCTATTATACTGCCAAGGCGAACGACTCGCTCCCATGGGAATATGATACTTTAACGGGTGCTTGACCCCACTCACGAAGATACGTATGAGTTATAAAATTTAAGGAAGCTTTTCAATAAAACGCATAACGCGAGAGGAATTTATAAGGGAAACACAATTGTTTCACGACTAATCAATTAGCTCGCCAAATCTCTTACAACATCGAGTCTATCACTCTACGTAAGCCTAGTCTCAAGTCGTAACACAAAATAAAGGAATTAAACATGTAGGGATAACTCAAATAGTTCAATTAAAGCATGGCGTAAACCTAATTCTAACCGAACAAATCAAGAATCCTAGCAGGCACACAGACACTCGTCACCTAATACATACATAGCCCCCACAACATGTAGCACATAAGAATAAAACACCTACAAGGTAAATTCTCCCTTACAGGGTTAGACAGGAGACTTACCTCGCTCCGAAGTTCCATAACTGGCTCCAATGCCTCTCTAAATCTTCAATTCAAATCCGAACAATCCGAAACTAGTCAAACAATGTGAGAATAAATCAAAATATACTCCAATGCTTATAATTAATCAATTAATTACAATTCCCAACTCCACTCGAAAAGTCAATAAAGTCAACCCTCGAGCCCACGTGCCCGGATTCTGAAACTTTCCGAAGATAAACTTTACCCATAATATTACGAACTCAAATATATGATTTATTCCCAATTCCATGTCCAATTTCGTGGTAAAAATCCAAAAATACCAATTTCTAGGTTTCTTTCAAAATCTCACAATTTCTACTAATTTTCATTTTTAAATCCACATATATTCCATGTATTCTACTAACATTATGTTGGAATTACTTAACTTGCAATATATGATAAAAATCTTCCCTTAAGCTCTCCAAAACTCACCCAAACCAAGAGAGAATGAAAGAAAATGGGCCAAATCACGTATAAATCAAGTCTATCAAGGCCCGTCTTTCTTCGCGATTGCGGGAGAATCTTCGCGATCGCTAAGGCTAAATATTCACTGCCTCCAAAATTCCTCTACATGTTCATGACCAAAGGGCCACGTTCGTGAAGCCTTCTGACCCCTGCCCTTCGCGTTCGCGGGCCACGAGCCGCGTTCGCGAAGGCTTAACGCCTGGCAGGCCCCAGCTCCCTTTCCTCTTCCCGTTCGTGACCACCAAGTCGCGTTCGCGTAGGCTACTCCATCCTCTGCTCCGCGTTTGCGTCTCTTTCATCGCGTTCACAATGGGAAAATACCAGCAGCCCCAAAAATCCTTCTTCGCGAACGCGTGAATCCCTTCGCGTTCGCAAAGAACAAAACCAGACACCGGCAACCAGCAATAGCAAATCATCCAAACTTGGTCTGAAACCACCCCGAAGGCCCCAAGGACCCAATCCAATCACACAAAAAGGTCCCAATACCCTGTACAAACTTATCCTAAGGCTCAAAATACCCCAGATAACATCAAAATCATGAATCGAACTTCCAAACTACGACGAACGCGTCCGAATCATATCAAAACATTCTGGAATGCTGCCAAACTTTACGTACAAGTCATAAATCATAATACAAACCTATTCTAAGTCTCAAAATCCCGAACAGAGATAGATAACATCAAAATTCACTTCAAATCAAACTCAAGAAATCCTTGAACTTTAAAAATGCAAACCTTCCATAATAAGTGCTGAAATATTCTCGGACCACCCGATACTCAACCCGAATATACGCCCAAGTCCGAAATCATTATACAAACCTATTGGAACCTTCAAATCCCGATTCCAAGGTCGTTTACTCAAAAAGTCAAACCTTAGTCAACTCTTCGAACTTAAAGCTTCCAAATTGAGATTTTTCCTTCTGTAACCACTCCGAACTTCCCGGAATTCAATTCTGACCACATGTACAAGTCATAAAACATGATGTGAAGCTACTCAAGACCTCAAACCATCTAACAATGCACTAGATCTCAAATTGACTGATCAGGTCGTACACCTACAATGGCTGTTGAGCATGCTATTTATAATTTTACCTAAGGAAACAAGATCCTAGGATCAAACTCCTCTTAAATAATAATAAAAGAGACATTAATGAATGCGTAACGGCTGACCATAAGTGAAAATATTCTCTGCAATAGTCGATTATTTAATGTTAGAGAATATTTTCTCATTGAATGCTATCTTATGGCAAACCCTTAACCTCCTCCCATTAGCTACGCTCCCGTCAGAAGTTACCCGATATCGATTAGATTCATTGTGTTCGGTATTAGTTGTTCTCTGACTCGTCCTTTCCCTATCTTTGATTCCACGTGTCATGTTATCATTCGAGCATTTGTATACACCAAATTTACCCCATACATATAGTCCCCCTACTTTTCAGTGATAGATCTTAGTGTTACCGGGAAGTTAGTGAAGATTCCTTTCTTGGCGGAAAAGTTCTTCAACAATCTATGACGCTTGAAAGGATGTACATATTCTCGCATTTAATATCCTGAACACGTGTTGCCCCACGATTCAGCAAATATGTTTTCCAGTTTATGAGGCAATCATGACCACAATTTTTGCAGTCTATAACATCCTTGTTACTCAACATTTTACTTCCAAAATTTATGTAACGACCCGACCGTTCATTTTGACCTCTAGAACATAGTTCAGAGGTTTGAGGCCTTGAATAGCTTTACTTCAAGTATTATGACTTGTAGGTATGGTCAGAATTGAATTTCGAGAAGTTCGGAGTTGATTTGGAAAGCAAATTCTAAATTCAGAAGCTTTAAGTTGGAAGAGTTGACTAAGGTTTGAATTTTGAGTAAACGACCTCATAACCGAGATGTAAAGGTTCCAATAGGTTCGTATGATGATTTCAGACTTGGGCGTATGTTCGGGTTGAGTATCGGATGGTCCGGAAGCATTTCGGCGCTTATTGTGGAAAGTTAGCATTTAAAAAGTTTAAGAATTTTCTAAGTTTGGTTTGAGGTGGACTTTTAGTATTATCGATGTTTGTTTGGAGTTCGAGCCTTGGAATAAGTTTGTATCATGATTTGTGACTTGTATGTAAAGTTTGGCCTCATTCTGTAATATTTAAGTGTAATTCGGACACGTTCGTCGAAGTTTGAATGTTTGAAAGTTAAAAGGAGGATTTTATCATCGATTCATGGTTTTGATGTTGTTTGGTATGATTTGAGGCCTCAAGCAAGTTTGTGTTATGTTTTGGGACTGGATTGTTTAATTGGACGGGGTCCCGGGTGCCTCGGGTGTGTTTCGGATGTGTTTGGGTTGTGTCGCGCTCTTATTAGATGTTCCGGCATCATTTTCTTGGGTATAAAGGATACTATATTGAGAAAACGACCTTTGATTTGTGATTTTATTAAACCATTAGATCTATATCGTAATTACGGAGTCATAGCAACAAGAATCATCAAATTTCGATGTCGTATGCGAGAGTTATGCCCATTTTCATGTCGGAAATGACTGTTGGTGTTGCTGGTGCTCAAGTATCGCAATTGCGAACATTTGTTCGCAATTGCAAAGTCTATATATTTTACCTTGGTTCGCAATTGCGAAGACTTGTCCGCAATTGCAAGGGTCCGCAAATGCGACATCTGCACCTGGTAAAAGGGCTGGGAGATGGAACTTTGGAGACATTTCTCTCATTTTTGGAACCCTAGGCTCGGTCGGAGGTTATTTTGAAGAGGAATTTTTATCTACAATATTTGGGTAAGTAATTTTGTTTAATTTCCAACTATTTTAGATGGATTATATATAGATTTTAAATGGAATTGGTAGAAATTGTGGGATTTTTGAAGAAAAATCTAGAAATCATATTTTTGGATTTTGACCACTAAATTGGACATGGAATTTAGAAAAAATTATATATTTGAGTTTGTGATATTATGGGTAAAGTTTATCTTTAAACATTTTCAGAAAACGGGCACGTGAGCCCGAGAGTTGACTTTATTGACTTTTCGAGCGGAGTTGGGAATTGTTATAAATTGATTAATTATAAGCATTGGAGTATATTTTGATTGATTTGCACATTGTTTGACTAGTTTAGGATCATTTGGCTTTGAGTCGAGGTGTTAGAGAGGCATTGGAGCCAGTTATAGAATTTCAGAGCGGGGTAAGTCTCCTGTCTAAACATGTGAGGGAAAATTTACCTCGTAGGTATTATATTCTTATGTGCTTCATGTTGTGGGAGCTACACACATATGAGGTGACGGGTGTCCCTGCGTACGCTTGAATTCTTGATTACATACGGGTAGACTTAGGTTCATGCCATGCTATAAGGGATCATTTTGTTGCCGGTTAGAGTTATGCAGGTATTAGTTATACATGTACTAGTTATGCAGGTATTAGTTATGTATGTATTAGTTATGCAGGAATAAGTAATGCAGGGATTAGTTATGCAGGGATAAGTTATGCAAGGTTGAGTTATGTTTGGATTAGTTATGCGGGGATTAGTTTTACAGTAGTTATATAAGGATTAGTAATATAAATGTAATGTGAGTGTTATTTATTATTATCTTACTTTATTTTATTAAAATTATTAGTATAGTTTAAATATATATTTTGTTTTAAAAAAATACAAGTTTGAATAACGGGTATTCTTGTCATTTTGTGTTTTAATACAAGTATTACTAATACATGTATAAGTTATTCTACCTTCTATCCAGCATTAATAAAACATAGGTTCCCTCATAACTTATACATGTATTAGTTATGCGAAAAAGAAAAACATGAACCAAATATTGTATTAGCAATGCTACATTTTATGTGGAAAAGAGGAAAAAATAACCAAACATTATATAACTTATGGTAGCTTCTATATGGAGATTATTGGTTACCCTTCTTTTAATCATATAATGTATAAAGTTATCCTTGTTTTAATACACGGATAACTCCTCTCTAACCGGCTACCAAATGACCCCTAATTGTACTATTTGAGATATCCTTGCTCGCATAATTCCTTTATTTCATGTTATGACTTCAGACTAGACTTGCATAGGATGATAGACTCACTATTGTAGAGATGTGACAAGCTACTTGATAATCTGTGGAATAATTTATGATTCCCTTACGAATTTCTCCCGCATTATGCGTATTCATTGTAAAGTTTCCCTTAAATTTTATAACTCACATGTATATTCGTGAGTGGGGTCAAGGACCCGTTAAATCTTCTTGCTCTAATGGGATCTGGTCGTTCGCCTCAGCAGTATAATAGATGCATCTATGGTTCGTGTTGTTCGACCCTCGGTAGTGTACACATTATTATGGGATCGGGTCATTCGCCTCGGTAGGATTATGTACCACACACTTATAGGAGCGGGTCGTTCGCCTCGGCAGGATTATGTACCACACTCTTATGGGAATGCGCCATTTGCCTCGGCAGTATAATAGATGCATCTATGGTTCATGTCATTCGACCCTCGGCAGTGCACACATTATTATGGGATCGGGTCATTCGCCTAAGCAGGATTATGCACCACACTCTTATGGAAGCGGGCCGTTCGCCTCAGAAGTATAATATATCCATCTATGGTTCGTGTCGTTCGACCCTCGACGGTGTACACATTATTATAGGATTGGGTCATTCGCCTCGGCATTTCTATAATACTCTTATGGGATCGGGCAGTTCGTCTCGGCAGCGTCGTGCATAATATTTGCCAAGAAATCAACGTATCCATGTATTTTTCCTTATTTGATTTGTGACGACCTATCTGGTGAGGTACATTTCATATATACTCCAGTTAAGGAGATAACTGATAATTGAGAGCTTGAGTTTACCGTTCAGAGGAGGATTGTACCACATGCCTATATTTGTTTATACTGTTTATTTACCCTCCATCCTATTTGTGTACTTCCTACTGGATTTTATTTATTGGACCACTAGTCAGTGTCGATGTCGACCCCTCGTCACTACTTCTCCGGGGTTAGGCTAGATACTTACTGGGTACGTGTTGAATTACGTACTCATGGTACACTTGCTGCATTATTGTGCATGTATATACATTTCTAGTGTTCTTTTAGGCGCAGAGGCATGGCTATTGCGGGGACTTTATGGTGAGCTGCGTTCCATGTTACGATCCGCAGCATACAGAGTCTTCAACAGAGTTACTTACATTCTTCTGTCTAATTTATATTCCAGACAGATATTGTATTTTATTATACTTCTTAGTAGATGCTCGTGCACTTGTGACACCGGGTTTTGGGGGTTCATATGGGATGTTCATTGTTGTAGTCACGAAATTATTATCACTTTATCTTGTAATTTATACCTTATACGGATATTGGTAAAGAGGATCACGGGTTTGACCGAGTACCAGAATTTTACTTTATTTATTTAATGGGATTTATGATTTCAAAAAAATATTAAAATGAGTAAATAATTTGAAATTCACCGTTGGCTTGCCTGACGGCGATGCTAGGCTCCATCACGGCCTATAGGGAATTTTGGATCGTGACAGCTTGGTATCAGAGCTCTAGGTTCACTTGGGTCTCACGAGTCATGAGCAAGTCTAGTAGAGTTTTGCGGACCGGTACGGAGACATCCGTACTTATCTTCGAGAGGTTGCATAGCTATTAGGAGCACTTGCCTTCTTGATTCATCATCGTGAGATTTGATTCCTTTGAGGCTTATGCCTTTATTTTCTTCCTACTCAATCTTATGCGACGTGGAGGGCTTGTTATCAATTGGGCATTGAGAAATTGTAATGGTAATACAGATGTGGTGCAGGCTGTTTCTCCCTACGTATTTGATTGGGCTATTGTCGTCACCTCGTGGAGGGATGTTCTGTCATTTTCAGCGCAATGTTAGTGTCGCCTACGGTTTCGCGACTATGCACAGTGTATTATGATGTTCATGAGTGGTTATCGCGTAGTGTTGGTGTAAATGGTAAGGTTCTTATTTATGTGTCGCGGCAATGAATGACTCGAAAGGAGGATTTCTCAGTGCATGGTTTGGAGGTTCGACATTTAATTCTAGCAGAGGAAAGGCAATCGGACTATGGGTATTCAGGCTTTGTTTGATGGAGTAACGAGACTCGATTTTTGAGCGTAGTGGTATTCTCATTTGGGATATGGTGCCATCGTCCTTGTTTGAATGCATTAAGGCCTATGGGTATTATGGTCTTCTTTGATTTGCCTTCGGGGTAGGGTGTTGTGAAATAGTGCCTAAGAAGCAGTTGTCAGAGATGGCGGTGTGTAGCAGTTTCAGAATCGAATCGGCGTTTCTAATGTTGATGGATCGAGAAAGGTGAACTTCGAGGAGGCTTAGAGTAGTAACTTATTAGTTCAGGTGCTACAGAGATGGATTTTGATTTGAGGCAACATTTGGGCAACGAAGGATGAAGTAGGACATGGTGGGAGGTGTCTCGCGGTGGTTGAATTGCTAGCAGGTCAAGTACGAAAAGCAGAGGTCGAGAAGTTGCTTAAAGGAGGTGGTTTAACCAAAGTGGGAGTGGCAGAGTAGCATATGAATTATGTGGTAGGAAATCCACTTGCCTTGAGAAAAGTTAGAGCGATTTGGGGAATGATGGTGGACAGTGACTAGGTCTACGGATTTTATTTGGAATGGTAGCTACTGTGCTGAGGAAGGTTGAATATGATGAAGAGAAGTTTGCTTGGAGTGTTTAGGGGTGTAAGACCTTAATTATTGTTAAGGGATACGACGTGACTTCGAGTTTGGAATATATTGTCAGATTTTCAGTTGATATCAATGAGGAAGAAACAGACTTGTACAGCTGGTGGACGAGCATGGGCTCAGGAGGGTTTACTGAATTCATGGTAGTTGTACCCAGTGCAGCATCGTTGGAAGATGTCGATATGGAATTCTATAGGTGGGTTATCTCCGGTGAGCAGGTTAGCGGTTACGTGATTTGATGAATTTTCTACGAAGAGTTCTACTTACTACCCGACAGAAGGTCGAATATGCGATTGTGGCTGACAATTTGGACTGTTCATGAAAAGTCTAACAAGAGACTGTGAGAAATTTGGCGGCTTGATGGTGCGAGATCATGATAATTGAGAAGGAGGAATGTTTGTGGGTTCTAGATTTATGTGATTGTAGCTTAAAGCTAAGTGGGGGATCGGTGCATTGGTGGATTATTTATGACTAAGGAAAGAAAACATCAAAGGTAATTCGAGTAAAGAACTTGATGAATGTATGTTATATTTTGCCTTATCAATTCAGGTGCAGGTCTTAGAAAGACTCAGAGTTTATGCTTCTTGTGGAGGTGTTGTACAAGGAAAAGAAATTCTTCTAGTTGCTTCTTTGGGAGTGTTCATGTGCTAACGGGGCATTGGAGTTTGATTACATTCGGGACCAGGTTGGAGGGGTGACTCTCAATAATAGTTCTAGTAGGTTCAAAAATTAAAGTGCAGTGTCTAAGGATTTTGGGTTTGTTATGTGGCTGAAGACTAGGATTTTGCAGCAGAGTGAGAAGAATACTTGGGAAATTTTCTATGTTATCACTTGGTTTGCGGGGCAGTATTGAAGAAATGGGAGAAATAGTTTCGGATTCATGGAAGGTCTTTCAGAATGGGTGTACCAATTGGAGATGATATTGTGCGTATAAGAAGGGTATGAGATGGTTCATGGGTATTGAGAGGACGTGGTCTCGTGAACTGGCTCAATGGGATGAGTGTTGTTTGAGGCCTATTATGTGCTTTAATGGAGCTATTATTACTTCGCAGGCAAGTCAATAGTAAATTGGAAGAAGTTGGGTCAGTTAGCCATGGTTTAAATCAGCATGGTTGTGGAAATGATCAGTTCCTTCGGTGTGTTAAGGATATGTAGGTGATTCGTGGTTGTACGTGCGGGTTGACAAGACACCGTAATTGGGTTGATTTGGAAGTAGTTGATTATGATGGACTTGTTATATGTAAATGAATCCCAGAAGAATTATGGTGGTTTAGACCACAACTTGAGGTTTGATTTTCTGTGGTTATGGGAATTTGATTGCGTGTTGCAATTGTTCTTCAGAAATAAGTGGAGTAAAAGTGGTTCTAGCCGATGAAGTATGTATTCTACTAGTGGTTCAGGGGTGATGCTGAAATTTTTGGACTCTCGCATAGCGGCAGGATAGGTGCGGTGAGCGGTATAGTAATGGGAAGTTGGGATCAAGGTTATGGTTCAGTTTCGATAAGAATGTCACGAGCTCGGAGGAGTATGAGAAGATTTCAGATGTTCGGAATATTCTAGAACTATTTTCAGGCAGCCTGAGGATGGTCTATTTTGTGGTAGGAGTGTTGGTTATTGAAATGCGGATGCTTGGCCAGTATTATAGAAATAGCATGGTCGATGGCCATTAATGTTCAGATTTTACTACCTGGTGCGGAAGGTTGTGGGAGTATATCCCACGGTAAGTTCGTATAAGTGTGACATGTTAGTCATTTGATTGTTAGCTATTTAAAACAGGCATGGAGATTTTTGGTAATGTCGCCAATGGGAGAGTTTATGCCTGAAAGACGCTCTATTCCTTTGGTTGTGGACTGTGTGAGTTGTTCCGAATTTGACAGCTGTTCTTATGTGTCATGAATAGGTCATTGTGGATTCTCGAAAGGTTATTGGCCCAATACGGGATGATCAGAATCGGTTTGAGGTCCTCTATTAGATCTAATGTGAATGTATGCTCTACGTCAGGTCGGATGTGTTCATTTAGCATAGCACTGTTTATGGAGGAGTCTTCGGGTGTTGGATGTTATTCCTGTCGTCAGCTATCCTATGTAATACTATATTATTCTATGTGGGTTGTGAGATGGATTGATCATTCGCACGGGTGTTGTGGTCTTTTTTAGCTTGTCGTTATTGCACCTTAGTCGAGCTTGAGTTTTGTGGCGTATGGTGCTATCCATCTCCCTAGAGTCGTATTTATGCATTTTGGCATGCTTGTGGTCAATATTCGGGCATTCCGTAGGTATGAACATTATGGCTTGATGAGTATCTCCTTATTTATTGTTATGAGTGGATCGGGTGGCATGCCGCCATGGGTATATTGTTTGGATCGGGTTGTACGCTGCAACGGTATCATGTGTGGATCAGGTTGAACGCCGCAATAGTGAGATGTTGAGTACGGTTCTTTATACTTATTTATGTGTATTTTGTTTCTCATTCGTTGGGAAGGGTTCATAGCATCTTTTCGGCTGTTTTATTCGTTACGCAGCTGGGTAGTTCTTTTCCAGAGTTCGCTCTTCCTTATGTGTCATATTCAAGTTGTGGCTTGTACTGGGTGAGATGAGGTTATTGGACCTAAAACTGGTGCAATCAAATTTATGTAAGGTATATTAAAGGGAAAATGTCACTATTCAGTTCAAAATGAGTTAATGTTTGTTGTCAAGCGGAGAAACTCCGTGAGTTATTGATTTGACGGATGGTTATGAGCTACTACGCATCTCTTTTATCATTGCAGTATTGTGAGGGTTGAGACCTGGTTTATATATGTTATGAGGTATACTACGGGCATCGGGTTAGTGAATTTGCAGATGTTGTTCTTGGAGGAAGTTATCACGGGCAAATAAGTTATGCAGTGCATTGTGTGACGTCAGCATGGGTGCATTGTTGTCAAGGGTACGTGTACGAGGTGTTAAACAGTGATTTTGGACAACTCTGGAATAGTTCTTGGCACGTTTGAGGACAAACGTATGTTTAAGTGGGGGAGGATGTGATGACCCGACCGTTCGTTTTGAGCTCTAAAGCGTCGTTCAGCGATTTAAGGCCTTGAGTAGCTTCATTTCAAGTATTATGACTTGTACGTGTGGTCGGAATTGAATTTTGGTAAGTTCGGAGTTGATTTGGAAAGAAAATTCTAAATTCGGAAGCTTTAAGTTGAAAGAGTTGACAAAGGTTTGAATTTTGCGTAAATGACCTCAAAATTGGGATTTGAAGGTTCTAATAGGTTCGTATGATGATTTTGTACTTGGGCATATGTTCGGGTTGAGTATCGGGTGGTCCGTGAGCATTTCAGCGCTTATTGTGGAAAGTTGGCATTTTGAAGGCTTTAGAATTTCCTAAGTTTGGTTTGAGGTGGACTTTGGTTTTATCGATGTCCGTTTGGGGTTTCGAGCATTGGAATAGGTTCGTATCATTATTTGTGACTTGTACGTAAAGTTTGGCGTCATTCCGGAATGTTTAAGTGTAATTCGGATACGTTCGTCAAAGTTTGAATGTTTGAAAGTTAAAAGAAGGATTTGATCGTCGATTCATGGTTTTGGTATTGTTAGGTGTGATTTGAGGCCTCGAGCAAGTTTGTGTTATTTTTTGGGACTGGTTTGTGCAATTGGACGGGGGCCTCGGGTGTGTTTCGGATATGTTTGGGTTGTGTCGCGCTCTTATTTGATGTTTCGACATTGTTTTCTTGGGTATAAAGGATACAATATTGATCAAACAACCTTTGATTTGTGATTTTATTAAACCATTAGATCCTTGTCGTAATTACAGAGTCATAGCAACAAGAATCATCGAATTCTGATGTCGTATGAGAGAGTTATGCTCATTTCCGTGTCGGGAAAGATTGCTGGTGTTGTTGGTGCTCAGGTATCGCAATTTCGAACATTTGTTCGCAATTCCGAAGATTGTAGATTTTTTCCTTGGTTCGCAATTGCGAACATTTGATCGCAATTGTGAAGCCTGTACATTTTTGCCTTGGTTCGCAATTGCGAAGCCTGTAGATTTTTGCCTTGGTTCATAATTGCAAAGTCTGTAGATTTTGCCTTGGTTCGCAATTGCTAACACTTGTCCGCAATTTTGAGGGTCCGCAAATGCGACCCTGTGTCGCAAATGCGATATCTGCACCGAGTAAAAGGGCTGGGAGATGGGATTTTGGAAACATTCTCTCAGTTTTGGACCCTATACTCGGTAAGATGCGATTCTGAAGAGGGATTTTCATCTACAATCTTTGGGTAAGTAAGTTTGTTCAATTTCCAACTATTTTACATGGATTATATACATATTTTGACATGGAATTGGTGGAAATTGTGGGATTTTTGAAGAAAAACCTAGAAATCGTATTTTGGATTTTGACCACAAAATTGGACATGAGATTTGGAATAAATTATATATTTGAATTCGTGATGTTATGGGTAAAGTTTATCTTTGAAAATTTTTGGAATTTGGGCACGTGGCAAAAGGGTTGACTTTATTGTCTTTTCGACAGGAGTTGGGAATTGTTATAAATTGATTAATTATAAGCATTGGAGTATATTTTGATAGATTTGCACATTGTTTGACTAGTTTCGTATTGTTTGGCTTTGAGTCGAGGTGTTAAAGAGGCATTGGAGCCGGTTATGTAATTTTGGAGCGAGGTAAGTCTCCTATCTAACCTTGTGAGGGGGAATTTACCCCATAGGTATTATATTCTTATGTGCTACATGTTGTGAGAGCTACGCACGTATGAGGTGACGGGTGTCTGTGCGTACGCTAGACTTTACGTTCGGGTAGACTTAGGTTCATGCCATCCTATAATTGTACTATTTGAATTATTCTTGCTCGCCTGATTCCTTTATTTTGCGTTACGACTTGAGACTATATTTGCATAGGGTGATAGGCTCACTATTGTAGAGATGTGATGAGCTACTTGATAATCCGCAAAATAATTTGTGCTTCCCTTATGAATTTCTCCCGCGTTATGCGTATTCATTGCAAAGTTTTCCTAAAATTTCATAACTCACACGTATATTCATGGGTGGGGTCAAGGACCCATTAAAGCTTCTTACTCTAATGTGATTGGGTCGTTCGCCTTGGTAGTATAATATATGCATCTATTGTTCGTACCGTTCGACCCTCGGCAGTGTACACATTAATATGGGATAGGGTCGTTCGCCTCGGTAGGATTATGTACCACACTCTTATGGGAGCAGGTCGTTCGCCTCGGCAGTACAATAGGTACATCTATGGTTCGTGTTGTTCGACACTCGACAGTGTACACATTATTATGGGATTGAGCCGTTTTCCTCGGCAGGATTATGTACCACACTCTTATGGGAGCGGGTCGTTCGCCTAGGCAGTATAATAGATGCATCTATGGTTTGTGTCGTTCGACCTTCGGCAGAGTACACATTATTCTGGTCAGCTTCACTTTCTCCAAAACTCTCCATTGTATTATGTTGGCTGAGCTTCCTGGGTCAACCAAACCACATTTAATTTTGAAATCTAAAACATTGAGAGAGATTATCAAAGCGTCATTGTTTGGTAGATGGAATATGTCAGCGTCTTCCTCCGTGAACATGATGTCATCTTCTGCGAGTTCCTAAAGTCTCTGCTTGTGAGTTAGCGATATCTTTATTTTATTTGCTGTTGAAAAGGTTACACCGTTGACTTTTGTTTCCTCCAAAAATTATGTTGATAGTCAGCTGAGGGGAGCCTTCTGCTACCTTCGAAGGCTCTGCATTATCCCGTCTTTGGACGTAGTTATTCTTGGCTCGTTCACTTAAACATTCTGTGAGATGACCAATCGTCAACAATGTCGCCACCTCTTCACGAAGATGTCAGCAGTCCCTGGTTCTATGGCGTGAGTCCCATGATATTCACACCATAAACTAGGATCCCTCTGATGTCTCTAGAACTGCGCTTCTTTGATATTCCTCATTGCTGATACCAACTCTACTAAACTGATGTTAAATCTGTAGTCTGATAACCTGGATATGTAGTGTCTAAGGCCCCTGGAACTTCCTTCTCCTATAATGATCTACTGCTCCAACCACAATCTGTTCTTCTATCGTAAGCGAACTTTTTCGTTGACCGAAACTTTTTATTGCTACGACCTCGGATTCTTTCATACGACAAAAAATGACCTTTAGAGGACCACTGATCTGTATCAAAGTTGCTTTTAAGCTTGTCCTTATTTGTTTCTAGATCACTCCTATTATTGATACCGGGAACCTGAGTTGATCATCTTCTATCCTTATTTTTTACCCATAACGGTTATGGACATCTACCCATATGGTTTTTTGGAACTCGAGCAGGCTTTCCTTCAATTTTTGGAGGTATCGAAGCTCCGCGGATTTAGACCCTTTGTAAATGCCTTCGCTTCCCACTCATCCGGTACGGACGGTAGCAACATCCTCTCTTTCTGGAACCATATCATAAATTCTTGCAGCAGTTCGGACTCACCCTGTGCAATCCTAAATATGTTTGCCTTCCTGGCTGAACTTTCCTTGCCCGAAGTGGGCCTTAATAAATGAATTTGCAAGCATCTCAAAAGAGTCAATTGAATGCTCGGGTAAGAGAAAATACCATGTCAAGGGCCCCTTTGTGAGGGTTTCACCAAACTTCTTCAGCAAGACCGATTCGATCTCATGTTGAGCCAAATCGTTCCCTTTCACAGCTGTGGTGTAGGTTGTGATGTGCTCCTGAGGATATGAAGTCCCATCGTATTTTGGTATGTTTGGCATCTTGAATATCTTTGGAATTAACTCTGGTGTTGCGCTCGGCTTGAATGGTAATTGTGTGTTTTTTTTTTAATATGAGCCGTTTGATTTGTAGGAACACTATAAGGAACCGTGACCCTTCCGTTTGCATTATTGGAGGCGCCTAACAATGCTTGTTTTAACTCCGTCATTACTCGATCCTGCCTTGAGAGGTGGCTCATGATTGCTTTATGTTGTTCTCTTAGGAATTTTACTTTTTCCACGACATGTCATCATCAAGAGTTGGTTCTCGCACATGCCGAGGGTACTATCCTTCATGAACCAAGGTTGATTTGTCGCCTTCATTACGGGTGTCACTAATTGAGTCATCATGTTGAGGCAAATCTTCACATTCTTTAACGTTGTGAGATGTTGACATCATTAGTTTCCATATCTGATTTCTTACTAAGGAAAAAAATCAAACAGATTAGTAATAAACGAATGAATCAAAGCAATTAGTCAGCTGTCTATGCCCTACGGCGGGTGCCAAACTATTTACCCGCAAAACGGTACAGTTAAATTTGTTGCATGGTTTATAGACAATCGAACTTATTTGATCCAAAAATTATAAGGAGATAAGGTTAAAACTAAGATTAGCAACTGCAATTGGAGAAGATGACAAGCCGGGCTCCGAATACAATGCTTCCGAGGACAAAAGTGAATGTAACAACAAAGTGTAAATAGAGTAGTTTAATTGAGAGCAAAAGTAATAAAATAAAGCTTTTGTATGTAGAAAATTTTATGTCCCTGCAATGGCTGTTGAGCCTGCTATTTATAGCTTTACCTAGGGAATGAAGATCCTAGGATCAAGCTCCTCTTAAATGATAATAAAAGAGACATTGATGAACGCGTAACAACTAACTATGAATGCAAATATTCTCTTCAAAGGTCGCTTATTTAATGTTAGAGAATATTTTCTCATTGAATGCCATCCTATGGCAAACCCTTGACCTTCTCCCATCGGCTACGCTCCCTTCAGGATTTATCCAATATCGAGTACATTCATTGTGTCCGATATTAGTTATTTTTTGACTCGTCCTTTGACTATCTTCGATTTCACGTGTCATGTTACCATTCGACCATTTGTATAAGTTAATTTTACCCTATACAAATAACATATAGGAGCATTTGTTAATCCATTATGATTCTTAAACAGGTGTTGTAAAATGATATCTTTTCTTTCTCTGAATTGAATAATAAAGAAACTAAAATTCTTTTCTTCAGAGGCAGAGAAAGTCTAGTTGCACAAAAATTACCTATCGAGCATAGGGTCCAATTAATTATGCAATATTTTTATTAACAGAGAGAAATGAAGTTTCTGAAGAGAATGCTTCTCTCATGGAGTATCATTTATATATTAGAAAATGTAAAGTACTAGTACATAGAGGTTATTGAACGCGAGGTTACAGTTCCCGTTGAGTCAAACATTAAGTGATACAAAATAAAAGTGGGGGGTGTTTAAAAAATCGTAGCATCATGATGTAGTTCAGAAGCCCTTTGCTTGCCAAAATGTGCTAATTTATCTACGGCTCTATTCCCCTCCCAAAATGTGTGTTAGATCCCATGGAATTATGGATTACGGAGCATCAACCTGCATTCATCAAATAAATGTGAGTATTTAGAACTAGTCGTCGATAGAAGGGTGAGTAATACCTGTGAGTCAGTCTCCACAATAAGTGGTGTGAGATTTTGTGCAATGACAAGTTGTAAGCCAAAGTGAAGACCTAATAATTCAGCTTGTAGGGCATTAGAGAGATACAAAGGCTTAGAGAAGCCCATAATCCAGTTACCAGAAGAGTCTCGGACTACACCACCGGATCCTCCATGTTTTGAGTGATTGTCAAAAGTGCCATCGATATTAAATGTATACCCGGTAAGGGGAGGAGACTAGCCAACATGAATGGTTGTAGTGGGTTTAGACTGTTGTGGAGTAGTGGCTAAGATGTTAAATTTAATAGGATGGGTGAGAATTGCATGATGAGATACAGGTGTTACTGGGTGATTAAAAGGAATATAATTGCACGTCAACCAAATATGCCAAAGGATAAAAGGGACGGGGATGGGGAAGGAATAACAATATGGTGGTGTATGTAAGTAGCATCAGTATCAGTGCATATACGTTGAAGCCATGTGATAGGTTGTTGTTGGGGACAGAAATAGAAAAGTGTTGCCAAATGTGTGTAGCGGGTAAACAAGTGGTGAATATAAGTGAAACATCTTCCCAATCATGGACACAGACGGAGCATGCAGGGTGAGCCAGGATATGATAAGAGTTTAGAAGAGCAATATTGGGTAACTTACCATGGAGAAGAAGCCAGAGAAAGTGCTTAATCTTGGGTAGCCATGCATTTGTATGAGCTTGTGCAACTGTTGTATGTTGTGCCAAAGTATTTGGCAATTGTGGTATGATGTACTAGCATATATTAAAAAGATATACCAAATAGGTGTAGTAGGGGATACCTGGAAAGAAGCATGAAGCTCCTGAGCAGTAATTTCTATTGGATCAACAGTGAGGTGATGTGTGCACTAGAGCATGATAATACCACTAGAGTATCCTTGAGTGGCAAATTGAATAAGATCAATGAAGTTGAACTCGTTAAGGAGAGAGGTGTGATCTTCCATCTTGTCTCCGTTAGATAGAGAATAGTTGGGTTATTCAAATTAAGCAAAAAATGCAAGTTACGCCTAAAATTTGGGTCGTTGGCGCCACCGCAGTTCCATAACATGATCTTCATGGATTTATTTGTCGTAGGGGATGCGATCCCTCCTGGAGCTAGTGCCATTGCCAAATTCATTGTGAGTTGATGATTGTTCGCTATCTCTTTCTGAGGTGGTGGTGGTGGATTCAGTGTTGGTATCAATAGGATGACATACTTCTGGTCCACAGAGTAAGGGTCGAGACAGATATTCAAGAAGGTCATCTACAAGGTTAGACAAGCCAAAATCAAGTACCTTCTTCTAATGTTTTCTTGCATGGAAAGAGTCAGGGGGTTGTTCAGATTCAATATCTCCATAAAAGTATCGTGTAGAGGTGGATAATCCTAATTTTCATATTCGATGTCCGATGGTGGCGTGGACGGTGGTGGTGATAGAGGCGGAGTCACTAGTCGTGGAGGAATGCCCAATTGTGGTGGAGCATAGTCCATCATTTCTGGGAATACCTCTTGAGGCTGGCCATTGTAGTAGGGCCAAAATTATGGAGGTGGGGGTACATTCAAAGTTACAGTAGTTACAGTTGAGGTAACAATTGTTGAGCTTGAGTGAGTTGGTTGTTGAGTGCCAAAGCGGCAACATCATGTAGGTGGAGGATTTGCATGGAATGATCCTACTGATGGATGTATGGTAGTCTATCCCGGAAGAGCGTCATGAGTAGATCGTTATGATCTAGGATTGTCGTGACTTATTGTAGAGTAGGGGAAGTTCAACAGCAAGTGCACTAGAGGATGTTCTGGTGGTGGTAGTGGCACAGTTGAAAAGGGGTGGTGGTATTGGGGCACCCAGGAGGAGGGGTTGTTGGAGAGGTGGCGGTGGAACAAAGTGTGGATGTGGAAGATGGTAATTGTTGATCTGTATGTGAGTGACTTGGTTCCTATTCCTGTTATAGCGATCTCTTGGAGGGTAGTGGCGATACATTGTAAGCAGAGAGAAGAGTGTCGGGTGAAGAAGATAGCAGTGATAGTGCTGCATGGATGGGGTTATTGGGTTTTATAGTTATGGATGAATCATGACCTTGCAATTGTGGTGATAGGGTGACTGGCAATTGTTGAGTGTTCATGAGTTCCGATGTCACCTGAGTATCTAGAGCAAACGGAGTAGGTTTATTAGAATGGATGATCGTAGTCGGGTAGGGTGTGATATAATGTGGTGTGGTGTTGTTAGATAAGGGTATAAGGATATGGATCTGATTGGTTGTGTTGGAGGTATGGTAATGTCGTGGAAGAGGGTTGGGTATGGCTGATGTTGTTGAAGTAGAGGTAGTATGGTTTTGGGTGTTGTAGTAAGTTTGGTCGTATTTTTTTATGATGAGTAGTAGCATCCGTATTTAAGAAATGATTTGGAGGAATAGCCGTGATTTTCATAGTTATGCGTGTAGTAGAAGAAATAGGGGGAACGTGTGTTGCTGTGGAAGAGGTTTGATACATACTAATATTGGATGAAGAAGGTGATGCAGTTGCTATGGTGGGTGGTGGGGTCATGTCAGATGACATAGGCCAGGGTGGGCTAGGTTGTTGCAGATCCACATGGGAACTTATGTGGTTAGAAAGAGGGGGAACATTTGGGGTAGGAATATGGGAAGAATGATTGTCATCAATGGTAGGATCAGGGGTGGAAAAAACGAACCGGCTGGAAAGTAGAATACTGTGGGTGTTAAAGGTGGCTTGAGAGGCAGGTTTTTGGGTAATTATAGGCGAAGTGGGGATATGTGTGTGTTGGGTTTGGTAGACTGTTGATGAATGTGGGTACGTTGTGGAGTATATCTAGTTTTGTTTGGAAAAGTCATTGTATGCCATGGGCTTTTGTCATCATTGGCCACAATTGGTTCATGAGATTGGGCTTTAGCACTGTTGGAGGGTCCAGTTGATAGTTTTGACGGGAAAGAGTGTAAAGTGCGGCATAGGAAGCCACAGAGCTTGCATAGTGGGGTCGTTTCTTCGTAGTGAATGGGTTGCAGATGGGTGATAATTAAGATTTCAGTTGGTAAAGGCTTACCAAGAGGAGCTAGAAGGCATAAACGAGCATAACGTCCTCGAGTGGTATGCGTGGTGTAGGCATCAATTTTTAGAAGTTTACCAAAAGTATTTTCATTTTTTTGTAGAATTTGTCGGTCATAGTATTCCGTAGGGAGTTGTGGTACGGATCCAAATGGTGAAAAAAGGAGTATGGGCTTGAGATGGGTTAAATTTGGGCTCCCAATGATGAATGGAGAGATATTGTGAACCAATGAACCAAGGCCCTTTTTGCAGAACATTTTGGAAGGTTTCTTGAACTATGAATTTGATAAGATAGTAATCATAACCCAAATTGATGAGATTGAATGGTTCTTTGGGTTGCCATATGGTATGTATCTTATTGTTTAGGAAGTTGTAGGACACTATTGTTCCAAGTAGTTTGATAATAACGGATTGGGTCCAAGGGCTGTATAGTCTGATTTTTGCATGCCTAGTAATTGGGATAAAGTGTGGGTGATTGGTAGGGTTGTCATTTTCGTTATTAAGAGTAAGGTAGGTGAGAAGGTAAGATTCGTAGTCTAAGTGGGTAGTTGGTGACGAAAGATTTAATTTATGGAGGTATGTAGGTTTGGAGGGTGGTTGGTTGGATGTGGTGGGATCTTTTTGTTTGTTTGTGCTACGTGCTAGTTGATTTGTTTCTTGTTGAGATAGTGAATGCTCCGTCTCCGATTGGTTTTCCATGATGGTAACACAGGTGGTTAGTTTCTCTCTCTAGAAGTTAGAGAGAAGGCAGAGAAAAAGTTCTAAAGACATGTGAGAGGTTACAAAGCGGTTTATTAGAAAATAACTTATCAAAGAAAAAAAATTAGGAGTTGTTTGGTTTACAATTAGAATATTTCAGGACTTTAATCTTGGGACTACAATCAGTATTATAGCTTAGATAATCAATTTTATTTTTTATATGGGACAAGTTATACTAAGATTTTGGTATAACAATAATATTGGTTATAGCTAATATTTCCAATCAAATACGGGATAAATCTAATCCCAAAATTTATATAAGAGATAACCCACCTAATCCCTTGAATCTAAAGGTTCCTTAAACTTTAAGTGATAATAACAAAGAGAACCAATTAGATTTTAACTGTTAAGTGTAACCTAATAAATCAAACAGTATAATAACAGACTCATAATAATTATGACGTGAGCACACGTAAGTCAACTCGAAGTCATGTTATATACTCCCTCTGTTTCAAATTAGATGAGATACTTTCCTTTTCAGTCTGTTCCAAAATAAATGACACATAAATTTGGAAATAATTCAACTTTAAACTCTTCATTCTACCCATTTTACCCTTAATGAAAAAATTTTATAACCACACAAATGTCATGGCCCCACAAAGCTTTTACCCCTTAAACTTTTAAGATCACAAGTTTCAAAAGTCTTCTTTTTTTTCTTAAACTCTATGCCAAGTCAAACTACTTCATCTAAATTGAACCAGATGGAGTAGTATATAATTTTAGAGCTATAGGTGGTTTGCAAGTTAAATGGTTCGGCTTCGATAGTTACGTTTCACACTTCTTCATCTTCTGCACCAACTTGTGTTCATGTCTCCCTCATTTAGAAGGTGCGCGCTCAAGTTTCTTCTTGGGTGTGAAGAATAAGTGGTTAATAGGTGATTAAGTAGTTAAGCTAGACTCTAGTTAGTTAACAGTAGTTAGTGGTGGGTCCCAACTGACCATGGTTAAGTTGTTAGAACTACATTTAAATTAGTAGTACATATACACCTGTAATTACATTTCATGATATAGAATTCATGTCTCTCATTTTCTGCACCTATCTTTTTCACTCAAGTTTCTTCCCAAATTGAGCTCTATCCGAGAATACATGGATGAATCTGAGAGATAGACTCAGATTTATCAAACTCATATGGTATCAGAGCGATGAAGATATATAATTCCGCAAATTTCATTCAATTTGATAGTAGTTTCATCATCATCTTCCTTGCGAAGCTCTGACGGACGATCGGCAATGGAGGCTGATAAAATTGATCATACGCATCCTTTGTTAGTTCATCCTTCAGCTATTCCTAGTTCTATTTTGATTCCTATAAAGCTCATAGGATCAGAAAATTATGGATTGTGGCGTCGATCAATGCGAATTGCACTGCCAGTTAAGAAGAAGCTAGGGTTTTTGCCCGGGACATGCAAAAAGGACTCATTCAAGTCTGAATTACATGTGGACTAGGAAACATGTAATGCAATTGTACTTTCCTGGATCATGAATACAGTTTCTCCGGATTTGCTTAGCGACATTGTATACGCATCTAATGCGCATTTGGTTTGGGAGGATCTGAGAGAAAGGTTCGACAAGGTGAATCGTGTGAGAACTTTTCAATTGCACATAGAGAGCCACCATATCACATGGAACGGATTTTGTATCTGCCTATTTCACCAAGCTTAAGGAGCTGTGGGCAGAATATGATGCAATGGTGCCCATTCCAAATTCGAAGAAATATGTCGAGCACCTTCAACAACAAAGGTTAATGCAATTTCTGAGTAGACTCAATGAGACCTATGATCAAGCAAGACGACAGATCCTGATAAAAACTACAGAGCCAATATTGAATCAAGCTTATGCACTAATCATTGAAGATGAAAGTCAAAATTCCAATTCTACTGTAGGAAATAGAGGATATGTTATTGCTATGCAAGCAGGTAGAGGACAATTAGGAATGCAAACCAGTAGAGGACAACAATACAAAGGAAAGAAGCTATTTGTGAAGTGTGAATATTGCAACAAACCTGGCCATTCAAAGGAGAACTGTTACAACCTTTTTGGTTAGCCAACTGACTTCAAAAATAAGAGATCATATGTGGCTAACATAGTGACTAGAGGTTCTGAAAATGATAAGCCAATACAAGAAGATGAAGGGAAAAGGAGCAATGATGGATTGAAGGCAGGGCCATACTTCACTGAAGATCAGTACATGCAGATTTTAAGTATGGTGAACAGAGAAACTCTTGGATGTTAAGCTAACATGGCAGGTATTTTTTACCTCTTTAATGGTAAATTTTCCTTGTACATAATGGATAATTGACTCTGGAGCTACACATCACATTGCTGGTGATTTAGATGCATTAGAAGCCAAAGACAAAGTAAGTGCATATAGTAATGAACAGGTTCACTTACCTACAGGAGGAAAGGCTAATATTTCACACATTGGAAAAGCAGTTATTCTTGATAAAGAGGAATTGGATAATGTCTTGTTTGTGCCTGAGTTCAAATTTAATTTTTTGTCAGTTTCTAAGTTAACTAGACAACTATCATGCTCAGTGAATTCTTTCCTGAATTCTGCTTATTCCAGGACCTTTACAATGGCAAGGTGAGGAGAATTGGTAGAGAGAAGGGTGGTATGTACATATTGAAGAAAGGATTCAAAGGATATTTGGACAGGTTAATCAGAGGAATAAAACAGTTTGCATCAACCACAACCACAAAGAATAATGAGGAGGATGGAGCACTTTGGCACAGAAGACTAGGCCATGCTTCATTTAGTACTATGAAGAATATGGATCTCTTTCATAATAAAGCTGTAGATATAGCTATAAGCAATGACTGCCCTATATGCTCTCTTTCTAAGAAAAGTAGATTAGTGTTTCCTAGAAGTTTAACTAAAAGTGAGAATCCTCTCTCTCTTGCATTTGGATGTTTGAGGACCATACAAGCACCCAACTAATGATAGGAAATATTGTTTTTTAATATTATTGATGATAATACAAGATATACTTGGATACATTTACTTAAATTAAAAAGTTATGTTGTGGTACTAAAGAAGTTCCTTTCTATGTTGCAAACACAAATTCAGTTTAGAGTCAAAATGATTAGGATAGACAATGGGACAGAATGTTTTAATAAACACATGACAGAGTTATTCGATGTTTATGGGATAATTCACCAGAGTAGCTGTGTATACACTCCACAGCAAAATGGAGTAGTAGATAGGAAACACAGACATATCCTAGACACAACAAGAGCAATGAAGTTTCAAGCTAGTGTCCCTATAAGATTCTGGGGTAAATTTGTTAAAGCAGCAGTCCATGTGATAAATAGATTACCCACTCTTCTGTTAAATGGAAGAACTCCATATGAAGCTCTACATAACAAGACACCTTCCTTAGTTCATCTCAAGGTGTTTGGATGTCTTTGTTATGCTACCAATGTGATTAAAGAAGAAAAACAATCACTAAGAGATTCTGGGATATGCAGAAACACAGAAGGGCTATAGTCTAATGGATCTGTCTGCTAAATGTTTCTTTATTTGTAGAGATGTAGTATTCAAGGAGTATATCTTTCCATTTGCCAAACCCGCCCCCCAAACTCACATTGCAGAAAAACACACAACAGCTGATGTGTTTTGACACATCCTCTCAATAATGCAGATTTGCAGCTTGATAGAATTGGAGATGGTAGCCTAGAGGAGTCTGCTGAGCCAAGATGTCATGATGCACATACAACAGTTGACACTGGAGGAAGTGAAAAAGCTGTAGAAGGAAATGCTCATGTTGAGCAGGACCTACCAATAGTTGTAGAGGAGAACAATGTTGACATGCCTGAAATTGGAGTTGCTGATTCAAGCCCAGATGATGAAGAGTTGTTAACACATACACAGCAACAATCAACATTGTTAAATGATGTCATTCTCCCACCAATTATAGAGATGAAAAACAATGAAGTAAGGAAGTCCAAAAGAGCTTCAAAGGAGCCCTTATGGCTACAAGATTATGTGACCACCAAGAAAGGACAGGGATCCTCATATCCACTGTCCAACTACTTATCCTATGTAAAGTTGACAGACAAATGCAGGAACTTCCTGACTCACATTTCCACATTGACTGAGCCAAGGACCTTCACTGAGGCTTCAAAGGACAAAAGGTGGATTGAGGCAATGGAAATGGAGATCAAGGCACTAGAAGATAATGAAACCAGGAGTATTGTTGACCTGCCAAAAAGGGAAAAGGCCATTGGGTCAAAATGGGTATACAAGATTAAGTATAAGGCTAGTGGAGAAGTAGAAAGGTTTAAGGCCAGACTAGTTGCCAACGGGTATAGCCAAAGAGAAGGTTTGGATTATAATGAAACCTTCTCACCAGTTGCCAAGATGGTAATTGTGAGGTCTGTTATTGCTCTTGCTGCTTCTAGAGGTTGGAATATTTCACAAATGGATGTAAATAATGCATTCTTACAGGGAGATTTGTATGAGGAAGTGTATATGGAACTTCCTCAAGGTTTTAGGAAACAGAGGAAGACAAAGTTTTGCAGACTACTGAAGTCATTGCATGGTTTAGAACAAGCTTCGAGGTAGTGGAATATTAAGCTTAGTGAGGCTCTAATAGCTGCAGGTTATGTTCAAAGTCTTCATGATTACTCCTTGTTCGCTAAGAAAAAGGGAGAAGACTTTGTGGAAATATTGATATATGTAGATGACTTGTTGATAACTGGAAACAACACACAGTTCATCAATGAGACTAAGGATGTGCTTCATCAACTGTTTAAGGTCAAAGATCTTGGTGATCTTAAATACTTCCTGGGAATTGAAGTGTTGAGATCCAAGAGTGAAATTTTGTTGAATGAGAGAAAATATTGTCTTCAGCTGATCTCTGATTTAGGCTTATGTGGTGCCAAGCCTGTATCTACTCCAATTAACCTCAATCAAAAGTTCACTTCAGCTGAATTTGACAGACACACTAGGGTTGCAGGTGATGAAGTACTGCATGATGCAAGTGAATACCAATGACTGATTGGTAGGATGATTTAATGATTTACCTTACCATTACGAGGACAGATATTGTGTGCGGTGCAAACTCTTAGTCAATTCATGCAAGAGCCCAAAAAGTCTCATTGGGATGCAGCTATGAGAGTTGTCAGATACATTAAACAAGAGCCAGGGATGGGAATATTTCTAAGCTAATCTAATGAAGATAGCTTGACCTGCTTCTGTGATGCTGATTGGGCAAGTTGTCCAAACACACGCAGATCAGTCACTGGATACTTGATCAAATTTGGTTATTTACTCATCTCTTGAAAATCAAAAAAGCAGCATACATTTCTTTTGGGCAAGCTTGGAATGCTCAACATTTTGCACCCTCCAGCTTGAGGGGGAGTGAGAAGAATAAGTGGTTAATAGGTGGTTAAGTAGTTAAGCTAGACTCTAGTTAGTTAAAAGTAGTTAGTGGTGGGTCCCAGCTGACCATGGTTAAGTTGTTAGAACCGCAGTTAAATTAGTAGTACATATACACCCATAATTACATTTTGTGATGTAGAATTCATTTCTCTCATTTTATGCACCTATATTCTTCACTCAAGTTTCTTCCCAAATTGAGCTCTATCCGAGAATGCATGGATGAATCTGAGAGATAGACTTAGATTCATCAAACTTACATGGGGCTCATATAGCAGGCCATATTAATTATTTACTTTTTCTATCTATATACAAAGATTATACATTAATTATTCACAATTATACATATATATTACATAATTATGCATATATTATACATTCACCGGCTATTTTTAGTTTAAGTGGTAAGATGGGCAGCTATTTTGGTTAATTTAGCCAGGTCATATTTATTATTTACTTTTTCTAGTCATATACACAGTTTTATACATTTATTATATAATACTTATATAATGTATAAATTATGCATATATTATACCTCCATCTGCTATTTTTAGTTTAACCGGTCAGGTGAACGGCTATTTGGGTTAATTTTTCAATTAACTATTACTAATGATAGCGGTGTGTTGGAAAAAATTCTAGCTAAAATATCAACAAGGAAATATTATCCAGGAAAGAATATGTGCTGCGATTATCGTATCAATTTATTTATTTTTAAGAAAAAAACAAACAAAATCCGATGAAATAATCTAGGAAGTACACTAGACAAGTCCTATTTCAATTAAATTTACTTATGTTTGAATTAATGTTGTCTATATCAACTTACTTTAGCAGCAATGGTCCCAAATGCACGCCTAGAAGATATTTTATTTGAGAAGAAATTTTTGCTAAAGACCTTTGGCGACCAAATTTTTGACATTGAGTCACGATTTCAATGCCTTGTACGACTATATCTCCGTTGAATATTTTATAGTCTGACCTCCAATCTACTGAATGACTTATTTGAATTTGCCAAGTTAAAGGAAGTCTTCCATTTTTCCAACCATTAAATTAAGTACGTCAAATGCGAATGAATAAATTAAAAATATAATTTGACTAGTGGAATTGTATCCCATTATCTCAGGTGAGTTTAGGCATTCGTAGTTGACTACTGTTTTTGATAAATTCCGGCCCTACTTTATCACATATTCTGTTAAATAAAGTCCTATAATATTTCGAGGCTGACTTGAATTCGTCATGCTTAGTATGTGGAAATAAAATAGAAAACAGGGTTTATGTACTGTTATGACAAAGTCAAGATTTGTGACTGTCATCTCCGTTACAATATATACTGGATTGTGACAGATCATCATGTCCGTCACGAATTATGTTCACATTATAAATTCCGTCATAAAATCGTCACAATTTCCGTTACAATTATGTGACATGCTTGTCCGTCATAAATGAATTCACAAATAACCGGTCAGATTCAATGTTTACTTTTTCTAGCGGTATACATAGATTATATATTATTTATATACAGTTATACATATATTATACCCTAATTATACGTATATTATACATCTATCGGCTATTTTTTGTTTAAGAGATCACGTGGGCGTCTATTTGGGTTAATTCTTCTTCACAAATATGTGTTTTTCTTCTAGTGATTATAATGCTTACTCTTTTTCTTTTCATATTGCTTATTATCTGATTTCTTCACACCCTCTTTTACGTTCTGCTGCGTCTAATTAACTCTAAGAAACCAACTCTTGAGAACTAATTTAGATTGATAACAATTTCCAAAAGGTGAATATTGAGAGATGAAACATGAAGATTGACTTAGTTCACTAATTTTCAAGTTTTCTTGTAGATTTATGCCAAAAGAGAATGGGAAAGAGAAATAGTACGTAAAGTCCATGGATTAAAATAACATTTAATATTTTCCTTTTAATGTGATTTATCTTGGGAATTGAATTTAGTTTACTGATATTATAAGATTATTCAATAAGAAAAATCAATCATGAGAAGTTTAGATAAAAGTGCATTAGAAATATCAACGACCACAAGAAGTTGTACTAATCTGTAGTCACCACACCATCAAGGAATGGGTATGATGGATGAAATCGCTTGATCGTCTATTAGAGGTATTGTTGACTCTTCGGAATATAGAATTTCTCGTAAGGTGCGCTCTCTCTTAAGGATCTTGCATGATATGAATCTAAATTAATCGGCCGATAAATTCAAATACAGATGGTTAAACGTTTAAAAAAAAACGACCCTAGAACTTGTAGTAATCTGTAGTCATGTCATTATTATACGTATGATCAACATACATGAGAGAAGACATTGTTACCATATTGTTTAACAAAGAATACGAACAAAATCAGCTACTACTTCCGTAACTTGCTAACTTTTGTTCTTATTTTAGCAATATAATATGCGAGCGACATTGTTTCTGCGCTATGGGGTGGATACAATGGCTATGATAAGTTATTTATATAGTATTTATTGTCTTTCTCAATTCCTTCTGTCGCTTTTTATTGCTATCTTACCCGCTGGTTTCGCACTTAGGATATAATGTAATGCCAATATTTGTTTTATTTAAAAGACCTCTTTTTTCTTTGATAACTTAGAAAACAACTACGGTCGCGAGGCTTACCTCATCCTTGCATCATCATAACACATATATTCCGTTACATAAGTATGTTAAAAAATAATGTTGTGGGTCTTCTGTTTTATAATTAAGAAGAAACTGAGGTTTTCATTTGATATCAGTATGCACAATGCAAACTTTCTATAAATCATGATGAAAGTTTATCACATATTGAGAAGAAAAGCTTGGTTGGACCCGCTATTCAACCCCCAATCTTCTTCTCTCCCTTTTCTTTTTCTTCATTTGTGATGATTGATTTCAAGACCTTTCTTGGTCTTGTGGACATGACCTGTTCCAATCCTAGATATACTCCGGGTAAAAACTTATTTGAATAGGTGTTTATACCAAATCATGTCAACTTATTACTAATTGTGATTTAATAAGAATGAGAATATATATATTACTTAACCATGATTAGGTAAGAATATGTGCAAAACATGTGGATGCATATATTAAGTTGATGTAAGCATCCTATGAGTAGAGGCGCGCGGATGTAACATATTAGTTTAACAATTCACTAAAATTGTAATAAAATGTAGGTATAAAACTCACATCTTTAAAAAATACAATAAATTTAATGTTAAAAACTTTAAAGTTTGAACTCATAGAATTTAAATTCTGAAATCGCTTCTAAGCAAATTTTCACCCACCCCCAACCACACCCAAATTTCTCTATTAACTAGAGAAACGCTACGACCGTAAAAGATACAAGGTGATTGAAAAGTTCAAAGCAATTACAACATTTTACGGGTTAAGCATTTTGCTCAGATGTACTTCCCAAGTTGATTGGAATAGAGACTACGACATATTTTGTCTTTAAATGGCATGTAAACGAAGGAAACAAAAGCAAAACATGTAAGCATTATTAATTATTGCGGAAAATTGAGAGTGAATGGTTGAGTGAAATACATGTACCCTAATCACATAACTAAAAAAAATGCAGAGTATATTCCACTTAATATTTTAAACCATTTGAATCTGGGAAACAATGACCCTTATTTATGTATGAGATTATAACACTATTTTCTCAAGAAATAATAGCAGAATAGTATCATCTATAAAGAATAGTAAATTTACTTCCTTAATCTTATTAGGTAGGAAAACAAAAGAATTGCATTTTTTATAAGATAAAACGAACCCCTTTGATTTAGCACTTTTTGGTGGTTTCACAATATACCGAAATGTTCTAAAGTAGATTTATATGTATTATAAAATATTTTAACATTTAAAATCATTATTTGAATTGTCTAGATGATTCTTCTTGATTATCAGATAATTCCACAAGAAGTATAAGTATGAAAATGAATAGAAAATAACAGGAAAAAAAGTATTGGCACAAAATTGTCTAGTAATAACTGCGTGTCAGAAAAATAAAAGGAGCAACGTATATTGATCATAGAAACTCTAAGGTAAAAGATATTATAAAGAATTATTGGACTTTAAATTTTAATAGAAAACTAAAAGAGAAAATATAAAGCCGTGCGTTTACAATTTCTACACAATATTTGATAATTCGAACCATTAAAAAATTTGTTAATCCATACTAAATTAGGGTCATTTCTATGGTCATTTGAAAAATTCCGGCAATGATAATCTCATTTTGGTTATTGATTTTGAGGTCAGAGTTCTTTGTCCCAAAGGATCATTGAAATATTATTTATCAAATCCAAAAGATTAAGGGTGTCTGATAGAGTTTAAGGGCGAAGCGCAACTATAGTCACTTTTAAGCCCGCAATTTAAAATATATCCATAATTTATAATGTATTTAAAGATTAGTCAATCACCAAAACTTCACGACAAAGTATCCTGAATTTGAAAATTCAGGACTTAGTGTACTGAATTTTTGAGCTGCTAATTTGAAATTTAGGACTAAGTGTCCTGAATTTTTGAACTAATTTAAAATTCAAAACATAAGATTCGAACTTGTGGACACAATTTTTGAACTTTAGGACACGATGTCCTGAAGTTTGAACTTTGAGATTTAAACTCTAGGACGTCGTGTCCTGAAGTTTGATTGAAATTGGCTAATCATTAAATACATTGTAAAGTGTGAATATATTTTAAACGTATCCGGTGTCATTTCCACAAAATTTAACTAAAGTGAACATTTTAAAGCAAGTGCCATCCACTCTTGATTTGTCTCTTCTCTCATTCCGTAACGTAACAATTCTTTTAGTTTAACAAAAATGTATGTCAATTATGTCAGTAAACTGTACGATAAACTCAGTAAAAAAATATCACAGTTGTAAAAGATAGTGAGGCAAAGAATCAAGTGAGGGGATAGGGATGGGGATGAAGAGAGATAGAGGCATTCAGGAGCAAAGAGCAATTCGACCACAAGTAGATGGGGCATTTACACAAATGACCTTTTTCAAGACACTATTTAAATCATGCATCCATTTGTTCAATTGGCTATATTTATCTTTAAGAAATTTAATTTAAATTATTTTTAAAAGAGAAATATAGCTCGTTGAGTTAATGTGAACTGAATTTAAAGAGTGGCCACAAAAAGGCCATATAGTGCAAATAATCCAAAGGAAACACACAAAGTCATTTAAATTAGGGATTTTTTCTTATAGCTACAAAATAAATAGAATAATGTTTACTCGATTTAGCGAGATTTGGGGGATTTCAAACAGTAGCAAGATATTTTTTATAAAATAGATACAAATTCTTCAAAACATACAACTCACATATAATTTGCATACAACTTACTGTTGTATAGAATCCGGTCAAAATATACAACTGACATATAACTTACATACAACTTGCATACAAAATTTTTGACGTATACAAAATCGATCAAAATATACAACTTACATATAATTTACAAACAACTTATATACATCTTGCATATAATTTATTTATGTCTTACCTCTTTGAGTTTCAGTTTGAGATTCAACAAAAATTAACTCTAATATTCGCCAAATTCCTTCAAAATTGAGATATAAACTTCAAAAAAAAATTCTAATCATTTGCAACAAAATCCAATTCAAATTAATAATAATTTCGCAGAATTCAATTTTACAAATTCAAAGTTTCAAAACTTTTTAATAGTTATCGATTAAGTTATTTGACTTGCATTTGAGAGTCTATTGGTGTTTGGAGTAGAAAGTAGAATTGGATTTTGAAACTGTGGGGTTGAAAACTGATTTGAACTCGGATTTGTTCGAGATCTAGTTGTTGGGTCTTTGAGGATTAAAATCGACAATATAGAGCTCAAGTTTTTGGAGCCTAAAATGAGAAAGATTGGAGCCTAATCTCTTACTTTATATACAATTGATAAATATACTTATGTTAGGTAATTAATTTAGAAACCTCTATCTATAATAATAGTAATTAGGTTTGCAGTTTTGCACATATAATAAAAATTCCTTTATATTGGCCACACCATTAAGGATGCCCATCCTAGACGTAAAGTTAGGCCCAGTTAATGTTGTACTCTGGATGAATTGGGCCTGCTATACCATACATGAGCACACTTACTTATGGTCATTGCATATTATCTGTAAAAATTTCACAAGGTATCCTGTTTCTACGATGCTATTTAATATGTACCCAGTATTTTACATTTTACTTATTGGAAAAATGATATTGTATAGCCGCTCTCAAACTAATTGTCGAAAAATATATATTTTATATATATATATATATATATTCCACGACCCAATTCTCAATCTACAGACACCCTTGTTCCCTTTACCTCCATTGCCTCCCTCCCCACCCCCTAAATCTCGCCCCACCCCCCGTTCCCCCCGAGGACATGACTTCACTCGACCATCCCAGACCACAGCCACTATACGTATGGCAGAGTAAGGGGAATCACTATCACACAAGGCAACAGACCAAACGAGAAGAATACCAGTTGTAACAACAGACACACTAATACGGTAAATAAAGTAGTACGAGGTAAGATGCCAACAATTTAACTCACACAACAAAGGAAAACTGAAAAACGGGAGGTACCAACTCCCGCGTGCAAAATAGTAAATTCAAAGCAAGAACAATAGAACCTGAAGTCACCACGAGTGACGAGAAAGGTGTTGTCCACAGATTCAAGTCTCCCAAAGTTATCTGATCTCTATTTAACAGATTCAAGTCTCCCAAAGTCAGTAGAGTAAACCAAAAATTTAGCTTTCCAGTTTAAACGGCAACCTGCAAGTGGAACTACTTGAGCAAGGAAGATGTTAATATGAGCCAAATAAGGGTAGCAAATCAGTCCGAAGAGCTCGGCAAAGTAGATACAACAGATGCAACAACATATAATCGGCACAAACTTCAGAATCCCAGAAAAATGAGAAAACAAGGCAGTGGCAACTTCAAACAGTTTTGCTCTTGATTTTTCCTATTTTTGTATGAGATTTTTTTTTTTTTTTTTTTTTTTTTTTTTTTTTGTATGTTAAATCCAAAAAACTTTAAATTTTATTCACTTTTTCGGCTACCAAATATAAATAGTTTCGTCCTCAAATATTGTCACCCGCCGTCTCGTATTAGCAAACACTAGGGCTGCTTATCGGGCGGATTGGGCGGTTAATTACTCTTAACGGTTTGGCTTAACGGTTATCGGCTTTTAAATATATTAATACGCTAGTCATCCGATAAGATATCGGGCGGATTGGTATCGGTTTAGCTCTTATCGGGCGGTTTATCGGCCTAATTCAATCTATATTGCGTGCAATAATTGTTTGTTGACCGCCTAGCATACAAATTCAGAATAGGAAATTACACATTTAGTCCAGACACACATGTCTGTTAACGCCTATATAAGAATGATGTAGTGTGTTATGTGGTGTAGAGTGAAAAAAGCAGAATACATTGTAGTCTACATTACATCCCAAAGCAGACTATGATATGATGTAATTAAGGAAAAAGTAGTTCTAATGGATATTCCACTGTAACTCTTGCTAGCTATAACATGGATCATACAAGGATATCAAATTTCATTGAGATAACTATGTGATTGCCTGGGTTTAGATGCAAAGGAACAATTTCAGTAGTTTAGCTCATTAAATATAATGGTATCTAAGCTTTTATTAATTTATTCATAGCACAACGAAGTAAAATTACAATAAATGTGCGGTCCTTCCCTTTGTTTCTTGTTCATTTCTCTTAGAAAGGTAACAATATATTAAAAATTAACACAAAGGCTGTGCTGGAGCCATACTTACAATTTTAAAAAGCAAAGATACGGGCTTGCTCTTCATACTAGGGCACTAAGATGGAGTGATGGAAGCCTGGACGTCGACGGGATAGAGTACTGCGGGTGGTTGCTGGAGTACTGGTTGAATTTCTACTGAAGCTGGTTGAATTATGGTCGAATAAAGAGAACCATAATTCTGCCGGTGGCTGCTGGTTGAAGTTTAGGCGTTAGGGTTCTGATTATTTAGGAATTAGGCGTTAGAACTTAGAGATAAAGTACTGGAAGAAGTGAAAGGGTTTTTGATATTTAATATATATATATATATATATATTTTCTTAATGGGTTAACGGATTATCCGTTAAGAAAATTGAATAATCCCCTCCCAAACCGATAAGCCGTTAATAAAAAACATTCAATCTGTTCCCCGTCCGTTAAACCGCTAACCCGATACCAATAAGCCATTAAGCTTCGGTTTCGGTTCGGTTTTCGGTTTCGGTTCGGTTTTGAACACCCCTAGCAAACACCCTCCTTAGTAGGGGTGGGCATCGGTCGGTTTGGTTCGGTTCGGTTGTGAATATTATCGGTTTAGCATATCGGTTATCGGTTTATAAATATGCTAAACCGATAACCGAACCGATAAGATATCTGTTATCGGTTATCGATCGTTATCGGTTCGGTTATCAGTTTACCCAGTAAGATAATAAGAAGCATAAAGTATAATGCATATGGATTGAACTTCAATCACTGAAGTTTGCATAATCAGATTCCAAGCATAGCCATTTCGCCATCCTATTTTTCTTGTACAATACATACTTTTGTTTTGCTCACTGCAAGTTGCTTACTTGACCGCAGGATACTATTTACAAGTTCCCACAGTTTTTCATATTACAAACAAGGATTAATTTTACATAAAGTTAACCTGCAGTTAAGCAAAAAAGAAAAGAACAATTCACTGGAGTCTGGACGTCACAAACCATATCTTATAGCTAATTCGGTCGGTAAGTAAAGAAAGAATAGTGAATGTTAAGGAGGTTATATCCAACCTCAAATCATTCAAGAAGCTCAAAATTAAATTTCAAAAGTACATCTCACTGTTACCTTTCAAGCTCATGTAATACTTCTTTGGTGAGAGTTTATTGTTGCCTCTTAAGCACCAAACTGCTATGGATAGCTTTAGATTATTTTTTAAAATAGATTTTTCACATGCCAGTTAGTCTAAGTTGGATTTTTGTAAATTTGTTTGCACTTCATTACTTCAATATGTTATAATTTTCCCAGGCTCACCTTACAGTACCAATGTGATGACCCGATAGGTCATCTTAGGTTTCAGAACCTAATTATGTATTTCGAGGCTTCAAATACCTCATTTTAACTTTTTCGATTTGCGTGCACAGTTCAGGTGTTCTTCTGGAAGCCTTGTATGTTAAAAACTGATAAAAATAAGAATTTTGCCTCAAAAACTCATTTGAGTTGACTTCGGTCAATGTTTACAGCAAACGGACCCATATTCGTATTTTGACGGTCTTGGTGGGTCCGTATCGTAATTTGAGACCTGGGCGTATGCCCCGAATCGAATTCGGAGGACCCTATCTCGAGTTATTGATTTTTGTTAAAAATTGAAAGTTTGAAAGTTTTGTGATTTTTAAGAATCGACTGATAGTTGGTCTTGTTGATACCGGGTCCATATTTTGGTTTCAGAGCCTGGTACAGGTCCACTATTATATTTATAACTTGTCTGTCAAATTTGATGAGAAACGGAGTTTGGTTTGGCATGATTCGGATGTTCAGTTGTGAAGATAGAAGTTTTAAAGTTTTCTTGAAAATTTGCATTGATTTGGTGTATGATTCGTAGTTCTAGGTATTATTTAGATGTTTTGTTCGCGCGAGCAAGTTTGTATGAGGTTTTTGGACTTATGTGCATAATTAGTTTGGAGCCCCGAGGGCTCGGGCGAGTTTCGGATAGGCTACAGGTGTTTTGAACTTAGGAAAATCTGTTTTTTGTTTGCTTCAGCTATTATGTGATGTTTTCTTCTTCGCGTTCGCGAAGGTACTCTCGCGAACGCGAAGGGTTAAATGGGGCAAGGTGATTATTTTCTACACGAACGCGGTAGCTAGGTCGCGAACACGAAGCAATGGGGGTGGCTTACCCTTCGCGAACGCGGCCAGCTTCTCGCGAACGCGAAGCTTTAGGGACCTAGGGGAGGGGACACTCATTCTCCTACTCGAATGCGAGCACTGGCTCGCGAACATGAAGGACAGGGGGGAGTAGCCTTCGCGACCGCGAAGGAGGACTCACGAATGCAAAAGTCATTTAGGCTGCTGCACATCGCGAACGCGGTAGGCCCTTCAAGAACGCGAAGAATGCCTGACGCCCAGACCTTAAAACATTTCAAAAACGGAATTTTACCCATTTTTCATAAACTCTCCATTAGAGCTCGACCTAGGTGCGATTTTGAAGGAAAAACTCAATACCAATTCATAGGTTTGTACTATTTAACTCATTATTTTCCATTTCTAACATTACCCATTAAATTTCTAGCCCTTATCATTGTTCTTTCATGGTAGAAAACTAGTGATTTAGGGAGAATTTGGGGTTTCTGCAAACTGGAGATTTAGACCTCAATTTGGGATCAGATTCCGAAACTAGTTACATAATCGGGTTCGGGGGTGAATGGGTAAATGAATTTTGGTCCAAATCTCGCGTGTTGAACAAGTGGGCCCGGATGTTGACTTTTGTTCACTTATTCAATAATGGCATAAATTGAATTCTTTTCAATCGTGAGTAGTTCCTAAGGCTTAATGTGAATCATTTGGTTGGTAAATTGCTAGATTCTATTGGTTTGGAGGCTTGTTTGAAAGGAAAACCCGTGGTTGAGCTTTGAGTTTGGTCTTCGGAGCGAGGTAAGTGTCGTGGTTAACCTTGACTTGAGGTAATAAGACTTGTTTGTCTATTTGCTACATGTTTAAATGTTGGGGAACAACGTATATGTGAGGTGACGAGTACTTATGCGTTGTAGTTGGGTTAAAGCATGCGGTTGGGGCTTGGTTCGTTGCAATTATAGCCTCCTTTGTTCATGTTATCCGTGTTTAGACTAGTATTGTTAAATTGATCGTTCTTATCATATTTGCGGATCTTCTGGTGATAATTGAGTATTGATTCCGAAGTTGAGGTTGATTCTAGTGGAACCAAATATTGAAGTAAGGCTTGTACTTCTTATTCTATCTCCATATTATTTTTTATTCATTGCATTATGGTAAGGGAGAGTGTTAATGCACGAAGGGTGATGCCGTGCTATATTGTAAATGTTAATACACGAAGGGCGATGCCGTGCCATATTGTGAGTGTTAATGCACGAAGGGTGATGCCGTGCTATATTGTAAATGTTAATACACGAAGGGCGATGCCGTGCCATATTGTGAGTGTTAATGCACGAAGGGTGATGTCGTGCCATGTTATGAGAGTTAATCTACGATGGGTGATGCCGTGCCGTTTCTATTGATTTTATGGTGAGGTTGAGAGTAAAAGCACGAAGGGTGATACCGTGCATTTTTCTTTTACTGTGTTTACTTGTCCTTATTGGTTCATAGTATATTGGTTGTTCAAGTTACCATTCTATTGCAGTTCTCTATCTCATATTCCCCTCAGCATGTTCCCCCTCCCGATATTACCTGTCAAGTTTTTCCTTGTTGTTGTTTGTACATGTACTGTTAAATTGCACAGGTTGTTATGTAGGTGTCTTGTCATAGTCTCGTCACTACTTCGTTGAGGTTAGGCTTGACACTTACCAGTACATGGGGTCGGTTATATTGATAATGTACTCTGCACTTCCTGTGCATATTTTTGTATTGGTCCCAGCTGATCGAGAGGCATAGCTGCTCGAACTGGTTCATCGGAGACTCAAGGTAGATCTGTTGGCGTTTGCAGACCTTGGAGTCCCCGTCTATGTTTTCTGTTTTTTTTACTGTTTCTTTCATTCAAACAATTGTATTTCTTTCAGACTTTTACTTGTAGTAAATCCTAAAAGTTCATGAATTGTGACTCCAGATCCGGGTTGTAGTAAATATTGAGGCTGTTATATTATTCCGCACTCGCTTTAATTCGTTTTACCTTATTTGCTGTTATTTATTGAATTAAATAAGGATTGGCTTAATAATCCTCTAACATTGTCTTGCCTAGCAAGTGAAATGTTAGGCGCTAGGTTGCCTAGGTCTCACAATTCACGAGCAGGCTTAGTAGAGTCTGGAGGATCGGTACGGAGATGTCTGTACTTATCTTCCAGAGGCTATGAAGTTTAGGAACAAATTTCACTTATATTCTTCTCTGTCGTGTGATGTTTGTTCTCTTAATGCTAATTGAACTCTTCTACTCTTATTCTCTCGTAGATGGCGAGGACACGTACCGCATCTTCAGCTGAGCAGCAGGCAGAGCCTCTAGTAGCAGCTCCTACGAGGGGCAGAGGTCGAGGCCGAGGCAGGGGCATGGCTCAGCCCAGAGCCCGAGCAGTGGAGCCTCAGGTAGATTTTGACGAGGAGGTTCCAGCCCAGACTGTTCCTGTCGGACCAGCTCAGGTCTTGAGGGGGTTCGTTGCCACCCAAGTAATCCTGTATGCTTTGGTCCATTTGGTGTGCCTTATGGAGAGTGTGGCCCAGGCTAGCGCATTTCCCATGGCATCAGTCGTCTCTCAAGCTGGAAGAGGAGCACAGACTCCTACTACCCACACTCCGGAGCAGATAGCTCCCCAGTATCAAACTTCAGCAGCTCATCCAGTCGGAGTAGTTTAGCTGGTTGTTGCGGCACAGGCCGGTGATGGGTCAGCTATGTCTTCTGAGGCTTTGTGGAGATTGGACAAGTTTACCAAGCTCTTTCCAGTTCACTTCAGTGGTGCTTCTTCAGAGGATCCCCAGGAGTATCTTGACAGTTGTCATGAGATGATACAAAACATGGGTATAGTGGAGACCAATTGTGTCAATTTTGCTGAATTTCAGATGTCTGGTTCCGCCAAGAAATGGTGGAGAGATTATTTGTTGACATATCTTTGGTTGTGCCTTGTGATTCTTTGAGTGCTCCTGTGTATGTGTCCACACCTTTGCTAGATGTTATTGTTGTAGATCGTGTTTATCGTTCGTGTGTGGTCACCATTGGGAGTCTTGAGACTAGTGTGGATCTTCTACTTCTCGATATGGTCGATTTTGATGTTATCTTGGGTATGGATTGGTTTTCACCTTATCACATTATATTAGACTGCCACGCTAAGACGGTGACCTTAGCCTTGCCGTGGTTTCCTCGATTAGAGTAGAGGGGGACTCCTGGTCATTCTACCAGTAGGGTTATCTCTTATATGAAGGCTCGACGTATGGTCGAGAAGGGGTGTCTAGCTTATTTGGCTTATGTTCGCGATTCTAGTGCAGAGGTTCCTTCCATGGATTCAGTATCAATTGTTCGTGAGTTTCCAGAGGTGTTTCCTGTAGACCTACCGGGGATGCCACCCAACAGGGATATTGATTTCTATATTGATTTGGCTCCGGGCAGTCAACCCATCTATATTCCGCCATACCGTATGGCCCCTCCAGAGTTGAAAGATTGAAGGAACATTTGCAAGATTTGCTTAATAAGGGCTTCATTAGACCTAGTGTCTCGCCTTGGGGTGCACTTGTGTTGTTTGTGAAGAAGAAGGATGGATCGATGAGGATGTGCATAGATTATCGGCAGTTGAACAAAGTCACCATCAAGAACAAGTATCCAATGCCGAGGATTGATGACTTCTTTGATCAGCTTCAGAGTGCCAAGGTGTTTTCGAAGATTGATTTGAGATCTGGCTACCATCAGTTGAGAATTAGGGAATCCGATATTCCTAAGACAGTCTTTCGGACTCGGTATGGGCATTATGAGTTTTTAGTGATGTCCTTTGGGTTGACAAATGCCCCCGCAACATTCATGGATTTGATGAACCAAGTGTTCAAGCCTTATTTGGACTCCTTTGTAATTGTGTTTATTGACGATATCTTGATCTACTCCCGCAGTTGAGAGGAGCATGAGCAACACCTTAGGATTTTACTTCAGACTCTGAGAGCCAGCCAATTATATGCTAAATTTTCAAAGTACGAGTTTTGGCTAGATTCAATCGCTTTCTTGGGGCACGTTGTATCAGCAGAGGGCATTCAGGTAGATCCTAAGAAGATTGAGGCAGCTCAGAACTGGCCTAGACCCACTTCAGCTACGGAGATCAGGAGTCTCTTGGGTTTGGCGGGTTATTACCGTCGATTTGTGGAGGAGTTTTCATCTATAGCAGCCCCGTTGACCAGGTTAACCCAGAAGGGTGCCCCGTTCAGATGGTCAGACGAGTGTGAGGTAAGCTTTCAGAAGCTCAAGACTGCTTTGACTACAACATCGGTGTTGGTGTTGCTCACAAGTTTAGGATCTTATACGATATATTGTGATGCGTCCCGTGTTAGGATCGGTGCGGTATTGATGTAGGAGGGCAGGGTGATTGCATATGCATCGCTGCAGTTGAAGGTTCATGAGAAGAATTACCATGTCCATGACTTAGAGTTGGCAGCCATTATTTATGCGCTGAAGATTTGGAGACACTATCTTTACAGTGTGTCGTGTGAGGTTTTCACGGATCATCGGAGCCTTCAGTATTTGTTCAAGAAAAAGGATCTCAATTTGAGGCAGAGGAGGTGGTTGGAGCTATTGAAAGACTATGATATCATTATTTTGTACCACCCCGGGAAGGCAAATGTGGTGGTCGACGCCTTGAGTAGAAAGGCAGTGAGTATGGGTAGCCTTGCGTTCATTCCAGTCGGTGAGAGGCTGCTTGCATCAGATGTTCAGAATTTAGCCAACCAGTTTGTGAGGTTGGATATTTCAGAGCTCAGCCGTGTTCTAGCTTGTACAATCGCTCGGTCTTCTTTGTTTGAGCACATCAGAGATCGGCAGTATGACGACCCTCATTTGTTGGTCCTTAGGGACACAGTGCGGCACCGTGGTGCCAAGCAGGTTACTGTTGGATATGACAAAGTTTTAAGGATGCAAAGTCATGTTTGTGTGCCTAATGTGGATGGACTTTGTGAGTTGATTCTTGAGGAGGCCCACAGTTCCCGGTATTCTATTCATCCGGGCGCCGCCAAGATGTATCAGGACTTGCGGCAGCATTATTGGTGGAGGATGATAAAGAAGGATATAGTTGCTTATGTAGCTCGGTGTCTAAATTGTCAGCAAGTAAAGTATGAGCATCAGAGACACAGTAGTTTGCTTCAGCAGATAGATATTCCTGAGTGGAAGTGGGAGCGTATCACTATGGACTTCGTTGTTGGACTCCCATGGACTCAGAGGAAGTTCGATGTTGTTTGGGTCACTGTGGACAGGCTGACTAAGTCAGCGCATTTCATTCATATGGCAGTTACCTATTTTTCAGAGCGGTTGGCAAGGATTTACATCTGCTAGATCGTCCGTCTTCACGGTGTGCCCGTGTCTATCATTTCTGATCTAGGTACGCAGTTCACCTTGCACTTCTGGAGAACAGTACAACGTGATTTGGGCACGTGGGTTGAGTTAAGCACAACGTTTCATCCTCAGACGGATGGATAGTCCGAGCGTACTATTCAGATCTTGGAGGAAATGCTTCGCGCATGTGTTATAGACTTCAGAGGATCGTGGCATCAGTTCTTTCCCCTTGTAGAGTTCGCCTACAACAACAACTACCAGTCGAGCATTCAGATAGCTCCCTATGAGGCATTATACGGTAGGCGGTGCCGGTCGCCAGTTGGGTGGTTCGAGCCGGGGGAGGCTTGGTTATTGGGTACAGACCTAGTACAAAATGCCTTGGATAAGGTCAAGATTATTCAGGATCGACTTCGCACAGCTCAGTCCAAGCAGAAGAGTTATGCCGACCGCAAAGTTCGTGATGTTGCATTCATGGTCGGAGAGAGAGTGTTGCTCCGGGTATCACCCATGAAGGGTGTAATGAGGTTTGGAAAGAAGGGCAATTTGAGCCCTAGGTATATCAGACCTTTTGAGATTCTAGAGAGAGTGGGAGAGGTGGCTTACAGGCTTGCGTTGCCACCGGGGTTATCAGCAGTTCATCCGGTGTTCCACGTGTTCATGCTTCGGAAGTATCACAGCGATTCGTCCCACATATTGGATTTCAAATCTGTCTAGTTGGACAAGGATTTGACTTACGAGGAGGAGCTGGTGGCTATTCTAGCCCGGTAGCTTCGACAGCTGAGGTCTAAGAGTTATCCTTCAGTTCGAGTGTAATGGAGAGGTCAGCCCGTCGAGGCAGCTACTTGGGAGTCCGAGTCATGCAGAGTAGATATCCACACCTTTTCACCAGCCCAGGTACTTTTCTATGTCCGTTCGAGGACGAACGGTTGTTTTAGAGGTGGAGAATATGATAACTCTATAGGTCATCTTAGGTTTCAAAACCTAATTTTGTGTTTTGAGGCCTCAAATACCTCATTTTAGCCTTCCTTGATTCACGTGCGCAGTTCGGGTGTTCTTCCGGAAGGCTTGTATGTTAAAAACTGATAAAAATAAGAATTTTGCCTTAAAAACTTATTAGAGTTGACTTCGGTCAACCTTTTGAGCAAACGGATCCAGATTCCTGTTTTAACGTTCCCGGTGGGTCCGTATTATAATTTGGGACCTGGGCGTATGCCCCAAATCGAATTTGGAGGTCCCTAGATCGAGTTATTGATTTTTGTTAAAAATTAAAAGTTTGAAAGTTTTATGATTTTTAAAAATCGACTGATATTTGGTCTTGTTGATACCCGGTCTATATTTTGGTTCCGGAGCCCGGTACAGGTCCACTATTATATTTATGACTTGTGTGTCAAATTTGGTGAGAAACGGAGTTGGTTTGGCGTGATTCGGACGTTCGGTTGTGAAAATAGAAGTTTTAAAGTTTTCTTGAAAATTGCATTTGATTTGGTGTCCGATTCGTAGTTCTGGGCGTTATTTTGGTGTTTTGTTCACGCGAGCGAGTTCGTATGAGGTTTTTGGAATTGTGTGCATAATTGGTTTGGAGCCCAGAGGGCTCAGGCAAGTTTCAGATAGGCTAGAGGTGTTTTGAACTTAAGAAAATCTAGTTTTTTTTGGCTTCAGCTGTTATCTGGTACTTTCTTCTTCGCGTTCGCGAAAGTACTCTCGCAAACGCGAAGGGTAAAATGGGGCTGTATGATTTTCTTCTACGCGAACGCGATAGCTAGGTCGCGAACACGAAGCTTGAGGGACCTGGGGGAGGGGACACTCGTTCTCCTATGCGAACGCGAGCACTGGATCGCGAACGCGAAGGCCAGGGGGAGAAGCCTTCGCGAACGCGACGGAGGACTCGCGAACACGAAAGTCATTTAGGCTGCTGCACATCGCGAGCGCGGCAGGCCCTTCGCGAACACGTAGAAGGCCTGACGCCCAGACCTTAAAACATTTCAAAAACGGGATTTTACCCATTTTTCATAAACTCTTCATTAGAGCTACGTCTGAGTGCGATTTTGAAGGGAAAACTCAACACCAATTCATAGGTTTGTACTCTTTAACTCACTTTCTTCCGATTCTAACATCACCCATTAACTTTCTTGCCCTAATATATGTTCTTTCATGGTAGAAAACTAGGGATTTAGGGAGAATTGAGGGTTTTTGCAAATTGGGGATTTAGACCTCAATTTGGGGTCGGATTCTGAAACTAGTAATATTATCGGGCTCGGGGGTGAATGAGTAAATGGATTTTGGTCCGAACCTCGGGTGTTGACCAAGCGGGGCCCGGGTGTTGACTTTTGTTGACTTATTCAATAATGGCCTAAATTGAATTCTTTGAAATCGTGAGTAGTTCCTAAGGCTTAATTTGAATCGTTTGGTTGGTAAATTACTAGATTCTATTGGTTCGGAGGCTTATTTGAAAGGAAAAGCCGTGGTTGAGCTTTGAGTTTGGTCTTTGGAGCAAGGTAAGTGTCGTGGTTAACCTTGACTTGAGAGAATAAGATTTGTTTGTCTATTTGATACAATGTTTAAATGTTAGGGAACAACGTATACGTGAGGTGACGAGTACTTATGCATTGTAGTCGGATTAAAGCATGCGGGTGGGGCTTGGTTTCTTGCAATTATAGCTTCCTTTGTTCATGTTATCCGTGTTGAGACTAGTATTATTAAGTTGATTATTCTTATCATGTTTACGGATATTCTGGTGATAATTGAGTATTGATTCCGAAGTTAAGGTTTATATTGTGGAACCAAATATTGAAGTAAGGCTTGTACTTGTTATTCTATCTCTCTGTTGTTATTTGTTCATTGCATTATGGTAAGTGAGGGTATTAATGCACGAAGGGTGATGCCGTGCCATATTGTTAGTGTTAATGCACGAAGGGTGATGTCATTCCATATTGTGAGTGTTAATGCATGGAGGGTGATGTCGTGCCATATTGTGAGTGTTAATACACGAAGGGTGATGTTGTGCCATGTTATGAGAGTTAATACACGAAGGGTGATGCCGTGCCGTTTCTATTGATTTTATGATGAGGTTGAGAGTAAAAACACGAAGGGTGATGCCGTGCATTTTTCCTTTACTGTGTTTACTTGTTCTTATTGGTTCATAGTATATTGGTTGTTCAAGTTACCATTCTGCTATAGTTCTCTATCTCGTATTCCCCTTAGCATGTTCCCCCTCCCGATATTACATGTCAAATTTTTTCTTGCTATTATTTGTACATATACTGTTAAATTGCACAGGTTATTATGTAGGTGTCTTGTCATAGCCTCGTCACTAGTTCGTCGAGGTTAGGCTCGACACTTACCAGTACATGTGGTCGGTTGTACTGATACTGCACTCTGCACTTCCTGTGCAGATTTTGGTATTGGTCCCAACTGATCGAGAGGCATAGCAGCTCAGACTGGTTCATCGGAGACTTAAGGTAGATCTGTTGGCATTCGCAGACCTTGGAGTCCCCGCCTATCTTTTCTGTTTTTTTTTACTGTTTCTTTCATTCAAACAGTTATATTTCTTTCAGACTTTTACTTGTAGTAAATTCTAGAAGTTCGTAAATTGTGACTCCAGATCCAGATTGTAGTAAATATTGAGGCTGTTATATTATTCCGCACTCGCTTTAATTCGTTTTATCTTATTTGCTGTTATTTATTGAATTGAATAAGGATTGGCTTAATAATTTTCTAACGTTGGCTTGTCTAGCAAGTGAAATGTTAGGCGCCATCACGATCCCGAAAGGTGGGAAGTTCCGGATCGTGACAACCAAGCAAGTATCAACTAAGTATTTTGATAGCCGCATTCTTACACGATAATTTTAGTTTTGTTGCAGTTTTCCATAGCAGATATTTGTGTTAAATTCTTACCCCAACTTCAGACAACACCTGCAGCAGTAAAAACTTCCGACAAAAGGGACTAAAGTTTACTTGGAATAGTGCAAACCTCAAATAAGTTTGTGTGAAAATTGCTTACGAAAGTGCAAACTTTATTCAAATTTATTAGAAGCTTATAGTAAAATGTCTGAAGTCCGTATTAAATGTCCAAGTTCATACCATAATATTTGAAGTTCATATCAAAATATCCATGTCCGAAGTTCATCTAGTAGCTACTCACTTGCAGTAGGTTGAATCAGTTGAATTTGTATTCTAAAAGAGAAACCAAAATATCAAATATACGACTAGTGTAAAATATGGCCCACGTTGGTTACAAGTTATTTTAGGTTTAATAAATATTAAATTAAAATTGCTAAATTCCTATTGGATACTTGGGGAAGTTAATTTTGATTAAAACTTCCCACTTCTCACTTTGATGGAAAGTAGGATTATAGGTTAAAACTACCAGTTCTCTCTCTCTCATTAAAAGGCAAAGAATAACATATTCCGTGTTGTTATTCTGAAAGAAAGCAAAAAGAAAAGAGAGAGAAAGAACTTACTAATCACAAGTAAAAGTCACACAATTTCGTTGCGAATCATCAAGAAAACTTTATGGAATCAGGTATGTTTTTTGATTTATGTATTTACTTTGGTTAGCACGTGAAAATCGCATAGTTCCTAGATCCTGAAACTTATGATAGGTTTATTATATTAGATTGCTTATAATCACAATCTAGAATTGTAAAACCTTACATGTGGTATCAAGAGCACAGTTTTTGGAACTAGTGATTTTTCATAAAGATTAACGATTTCTTTCAACTTGTAAACCCTAATTATGTAATTTAGGGATTTACATAACTAATAAAGTAATATAGAATGTAGTTGTTTTTGTATTATTGGAATTGAAATTATTTCTGGATGCCGATTACACACTGTTAAGTCTTCAGTTTTTCTTTGATCGAGTATTATGCAATTCTCAAGTTTAAACTATAGGAATTTGAAACTTCCTGGGATTTAAACCCACTTCGCACGCCACAACCTTAAGAGTCCATGTAATATATTTTTTGCTTTTTATATAAGACTAGTTTTAAGGTACGCGCGTTGTGCATGTACCCTGTCTGAATAAGTATAAATATTTTTTTCAAAAATCACATAAATATTATATTAAAAAAGTTTAAATTTGACTTATAAACTAAAAGTGTAATTCCTAAAAATGATAAGTATTTGTCATATATAACTTACTCAACAAAGGAAAAAAAATGCAAAAAGGAGGTCCTCGGTCAATAGTTATTATACTCAACTTAGGAAAATTTTCATAAGTTTTAGAGTACGCATTTTGCACGTGTAATCATATCAATGAGTAAATAACTGATAACGACTACTTTTTAGAAATACATAATAACTAATAGCACGAAAGTGTCCGGAAGTTTGAATTATACAAAAGAATAACCAATAATGACTAATTTCCTAAAAGTGCATATCTTTGTTTATTGTTATCACAAAGACCAAATGACCGTAAATTTTCAGGAACAGTGCTTAACCCACGCAAAGTTGTCAAAACCGTTACTCTGGCCCTCTGCACCCTATGCATAGTAGTCAAAATCATCGTTGGTTCGAATACAACTATTGAATTTTCAATCTCTATTCAATTTGAAACCGTTACTACGTCTTCGAGTTTCAACTTTCTAACAGACAATATTATTCGTCTTGTTTTCTTGCGCAAGTTTTCATATATATTGACCAATAACAGACAATAACTGCTTTTTTAGAAGTGCATATAACAATTAGCACGAAGAATATTCAGAAGTTTTGAAATTTTACAAAAATATAACCAACAACGACTAATTTCTTAGTGCATATATTTGTTATCATACAAAACCTGATGAACATCTTAAAGCTCAACATTTAACAAAAGAAGGAATTTAGACGTATACAAGGGTTGGAAATAAACAAAGTTTAACATGTTATGATGGATGATAAAATAGATTCATGTAAACAAAACTTTGTTATGTGAAACGAATCACGTCGGACTCCCAAACAAAGACAGTTGCTGAAGGTGAACTTCCATTGGCGACTGTTGAAAAGTTGGAACTGATACTCCTTAAAAATTATATGAAAAAGAAAAGGAGCTCTACTAATTAATGACTTCGATAATTCTGGTCAAGTTGATAGGACTTATGTAACGGCTTGACCGATCGTTTTGAGTTCTAGTGCGTCATTCATCAGTTTGAGGTATTGAGTAGCTTCACTTCAGGTATTATGACTTGTACGTGTGGTCGGAATTGAATTTCGGGAAATTCGGGATTGATTTGGAAAGAAAATTCTAATTTCAGAAGTTTTAAGTTGGAAGAATTGACTAAGGTTTGACTTTTGAGTAAACGACCTCGGAATCGGGATTTGAAGGTTCCAATAGGTTCGTATGATGATTTCGGACTTGGACGTATGTTCGGATTGAGTATCGGATCACCCGGGAGCATTTCGGTACTTATTATGGACGGTTGGCATTTTGAAGGTTTAAGAATTTTTTAAGTTTGATTTGAAGTGAATTTTGATGTTATCGATGTCCGTTTGGGATTCCGGCCATGGAATAGCTTTGTTATGTCGTTTATGACTCATGTGTGAAATTTGAAGCCATTCCGGATTGAATTGATACGTTTCGGCACAAGATATAGAATTTTAAAATTTGAAAATTTATGAGTTTGATTCGAGGCGTGATTCATTATTTTGATGTTGTTTGACATGGTTTAAGGTTTCGACTAAGTTCGTATTGTATTTTGGGACGTGTTGGTATATTTGGTCAAAGTCTCGGGGGCCTCGGGTGGATTCCGTATGGTTAACGGATTGGATTGTGGACTTAAGGAAAGCTGGGGGATTCTGGTTACTGGTGCAACCGCTTCTGCGGAAGCTTCATCGCAGAAGTGGCCCCGCAGAAGCGAGGCAGTGGATCGCAGAAGCGGCTAGAAGGGAGTTGGTAAGAGGCCGCAGATGCGAAGGAATTTCCATACCTGCGTGACCGCAGAAGCGGCCCAGGGGTCGCAGAACCGGCAGGGAATGAGGTAGGCTGGAGGCGCAGGTGCGAGGTTTGTGCCGCACTTGCGAGATCTCAGAACCGGATTCTTGGTTGCAGGTGCGACTCCGCAGAAGTGAAGTCTGGTCCGCAGATGCGAAGGCAGGCACTACTAGAAATTCGTTATTTTTCGACTACCAAAATAGTCGAAAAGTAGTCGAAAAAGTACATATTTCGACTACTTTCTGACCGATTTAGAGTAGTCGGAAAAAGGTACGTCGGAAAAAAAATTTCAATTACTGTAGTCGAAAAGTTTTTCCGCCAAAAATTTGAAAAGGGAGCTATTTTCCGACTGAACTAGTCGAAAAATAAAAAAAATTATTATTTATTTTAAAAACTATTTTCGACTACAATAGTCGAAATATTATATAAATAATAATTATTTATTAGTTATTTTTATTTTATTTTCCGACCAAAGTAGTCGGAATGTTGAATTTCCTGAAAATTTTCTGTAATCTTTTCGACTACAGTAGTCGGAAAATGCATTATTCTGGGTACATTTTTGGACTATAGTAGTCGGAAATCTAGGTTGATTTTTGGCAGAATACTGCCATTTTATTAGCACACCACCTGCCAATTGAACAATACTATAAACAATCAATTCAACCAACCAATTCCAACTACACAACTAATTCCAAGTAAACAACCTAATAATCAAACCAACCAATTCCAACTTCAACAAACAAGCATTCAAATTTCATAATATCAAACCAAAACATTAGTTAAAGTCTAAATATTCAATATCAAGTCTAAGTAGATAATACACATCGACACTAATATAATAAAGTCTAAAATTATATACCACATTATCCAAATCTATCATAAAGTCCAAGTATAAATCTAAACATCCAAGAATAGTAATCAACCATAAACCATTACTATGTAGTAGATTCAGTCTCTTTATCATTATAAGAGTGAGGCATGTGCTTTTTCATGAATTTATCCACTATAGTAATTTGAGCTTCGGCTGTTTCACACCGTTTCGACAGCAACTCAATTTGCTTTCGCATTGTGTCCATTTCTTCCCGATTTTGCGCAGTAGGAGCATCTGAAAATAATGGCGATGGACGAAATGAGGAAGGTCAGTGTACTCCAAGTCCGTAAACTCTTCATTTGGATACACCACCTGCCACATCTGTCCATATTGAAGTCATATCATCGAGTGACGGTTGGATTGGGATACCATCATCAGAAGCAGTCTGCGTCTGACACCATTCATCCAAGCTTCTATGATATCCATCCTGAAATAAAAGTAATAAGGATTATATAAATAAATTAATATCAAAGCAAAATGAAAATAGTCTTAAAGTTGTGATCTTACATATTGTTCCGATGCACGTATCTCAACCCATCCTTCTCTTAAATCGTCTTTCTTCTTTTTCTTATGAGTCTCCGCAAAAATCTCAGCATGAGATACTGGTCCCCCTTTTAACTTTTCTTGCAAAATTAATAGGATATATAATTTAGAAAAAAGTTTAATTGTGTTTAAATAAAACCAAGAAAAATAAAGGTGAAAGTTACCCATCTCCGTCGATGGGCACCAAAACTCATAGAAGAGAAGTCACTGTTTTCCTTCTTTAACTCATTTTGCTTGCTTTCAAGAAACCAGTAATACTTAATTAAGACCTCAGCAGATTTTGACAATTAATTGTGAAGAGAATGCAAAGCTCTGAAGTCAATAATATCAATCACAAAGACAAAAGGGGTGTATATTCTTGAGGTATATTAAGTATCTGCATCTAAACCAAACAACAACAATGCATTTTACATGAAAGAAAAGTGTACCAATAGAAACACAAAGACAGGGCCTTTTATTGTTCTTGGCTCTCTGCCTTGACATATTCACAAAATTCTTAATATTTTATTTTAATCTTATCCCGGAAAAAGAAGTACAACTCTGCAATATAGCACCTTACTTATTAAATACTTAAAGCTTTTAGTCAATTGAGTGAACTCCCATGTAGTTCAACAAGATTGAGATTCCATCTCAATATAAGTTTACTCTTATTTTTGTAGTTCTAAAATTAGTTCATTCCAACTACTATTGTAAGTTCCATGTCACTCAAATTTAACATCTCCTAAGCTTTTGACACTAAGTAGCTACAGACTAATTAACATGTCCTTTCAGCACTCAAATTGAACACACACACACCACACGCACACGCACACACACAAATACATATATATATATATATATATATACACATAAATCCATACATGTAGAGATAGAGTGTGTGTGTCTGTGTAGAGGGGAGAGAGGACAAAACAGTTTTTATAGGAAAAAAGAAGAAGCAAGAAGCTGTTTCCTTTTTTCAAACATCCAAATGAACACAGAAAGACTAAAAACAATAGGACACACACAAAAAAAAATAATCCAACTCCAAGTAAGTAGTACCAAAACAATATGAAAGTACAACATAAATTCCTATGTACATTTGTTTAAAAATGGAACAAGAACAGTCTAGAAAAAGCTCGGTCACAACTGGTATTTTCTATTTGCATTACAGTGCTCTTACGGTAGATTCTCTGTTTGCACTATCCAACCAACTAATTAGACAGTAGATATAAGAAAGCAAAAGCTGGGTCACCACCGGTATTTTCAATAAGCACGACTAAATAAAGCATCAAAACATAGTTGCACTACCAAAAATCTAGAAACATTGAGGGCACTCCTATATTCCACTATTTGAAGGGAGAAAACAAACAGAGAGATCTGTAAAATTGAAGAAATATATAAATGTAATTTGTATTACAAGTAATATCCAGGGCATAATCACTTACAACAACATTTATGCCTCTAAGGTGTAAATAAAATCTTAACATTAACCATAGTGGTGCCGTTGATTTTGCACACTAAAAACGAAACCCTAGTCTTGGCCTAAGATTAAACGGAGAGAGAGAAATAGAGAGAGAGAGAGAGCGTACTTGATGAAGACCCCGTCGCGGATTTTGCAGGTGCCGTTGAGAGCGTACTTGAGAGAGAGGCAAGGAGAGATTATAGAGAGAGACACAGAGTAAGAGAGAGAGAGAGTGGGAAAAAAGAATTAGACAAAGAAGGGATTACGCAGAAAATAACTTAACTTTTCCGACTACTGCAGTCGCTAAGTACGGTCTGCCAATCTTCCGACTACTGTAGTCGGAAACTATATATTATTTAATTTTTTAATTAATAAAATTCTGACTACAACTGTCGGAACCATTTGGTCAAAAGTTGTTTGACTTTACTATCTAATGTTCTAACTATGGTAGTCGAAAAATTCTATGGGCGGAATTTTTCGCGAAACTTTACGATTATATTAGTCAAAAACATAGTCGGAATAATTATTAAAAATAAATAAATAACTAAATAAATAAATATGAGGTTTCCGACTACAGTAGTCAAAAAATTGCGACTGCATTTTGTAGTCGGAATTTATAGTCGGAAAAAAGGTATTTTCTCGTAGTGAGGGGACTGAAGGGGACCGCAGAAGCGGTATTTTGGCCGCACCTGCAGAACCGCAGAAGCAGCTAAGGAACCGTAGGTGCGAGAGGTCGCAGGACAGTGCATTCTTTTAAGAACGGGATTTGGCCCATTTTATTCTATTTTCACTTGGTTGGGGCAATTTTGATGAGTTTCAAGGGGAGATTGTCATCAAGCAACACAAGGTAAGTGATTCTCACCTATTACAAGTTAAATACATGGTTAGTATATGGATTTAAACATGAAAATTCGTAAAAATTTGGGATTTTGGATTGAAAACCTAGAATTTGGTATTTTTGGATTTTACCACGAAATTGGACATGAAATTTGAAATAAGTTACATATTTTAGTTCGTGGTGTTATGGGTGAAGTTTATCTTTGAAAATGTTTGAAATCTGGGCACGCGGGCTCGAGAGTTGTCTTTGTTGGATTTTGAGCGGAGTTGGGTATCATTTTAAATTGTTAGATTATACATATTGGAGTATATTTTGATTGGTTTGCACGTTATTTGTCTAGTTTTGAATAGACGGGCATCGGGTTGAGGTGTTTGAGTGGTGTTGGAGCCTGTTATGGAACTTCGGAGCGAGGTAAGTCTCCTGTCTAACATTGTGAGGGGTAAACTACCCCTAGATGATATTTATTGTTATGTAAAACTAGTTGTGGGTGCTACGTATGCACAAGGTGACGAGAGTCTGTACGTAGCTAAAGCATGTTTATGTCCGGGTAGACTTAGGATCTTATCATGTAATATCTGAATTATTTAAACTCATTCTGCTCACTTAATTAGTTAAAGTTATAACTGAATTTGATTTAGAAATAAATATATGTATAATAGGCTGAGCCCTAACACTTTGAGTTGTGGGCGAGTTATTTCAAAAGCGTAAAGATTTTATTCGGTATGTGCTCATGTACTATATTGTAAACACGTGTTTCGTAATTCGGTAACTTTCTTCCTTTTCCTTATGGAGCGGGTCGAACACCTCGACAGTATATAGATGTATTTATAGTTCGTGCCGCACGACCCTAGGCAGTGTACACATTATTCCGGATCGGACCGAACAACCTCGGCAGAATCGTGCGTTATATCGCTAGTAGTCCAAATATTCACGAGCTAAACTTTCCACTGATGCCCGACGTTTTATATGGTATTCCTTACTTATTGGTAATGACACGTGACATTTTTCTAAGCTTTTAAGGTAGAATATAAGATTTAGAAATTTATGCTTTGAAAGAAGAAATTGGAAGATTATGTAACTTACATATTTACCCCATCATTGTCGTATGCCTCATATCTGCTTATGTATTATTATATTATTTTATTGGACCTTTAGTAAGTGTTAATGTTGATCCATCATCACTGTTTCTCCGGGGTTAGGCTAGATAGTTACTGGATACGCGTTGATTTACGTATTAATATTGCACTTCTGCACTAAATGTGACGGATCTGGCAGGTTCATTTGATGATCATCTTGGCGCGTAGGTGCACTTGTTGAGGAGACTTTATGTGAGCTGTATTCCAGGCTATGCATCGCAGTACACCGTTTATTTTATTCTATCTTATTACATTCAGGACAAACGTTGTATTATTATTATACTCCTTAGAAATTGCTCATGTACTTGTGACATCGGATTTTGAGAACTTCTACTGGTTGTTCGTTATTATAGATCACGTAGTTATTATTATTTTACCCCTGTATATTCCATTTTATACTATTTAAGTAATGGAGATTATGATCTCAAAAATAATAAAAGGAGTAAATAAATTGACAAGTCAACGTTGGCTTCCCTAGTAGCGGCGTTAAGCGTTATCACGACCTATAGTGGATTTTGGGTCGTGACAGCTTGGTATCAAAGCGTTAGGTTCACTTAGGTCCTACGGGTCATGAGCAAGTCTAGTATAGTTTTGCGGATCGGTACAGAGACTTCTGTACTTATCTTCGAGAGGCTACAGGGCTGTTAGGAGCACTTCCCTTCTTGATTTCCTCATCGTGCGGTTTGATTCCAATGAGGCTTGTGCCTTTATTTCCTTCCTACTCGATCTTATGCGACGTGGGATGCTTATTGTCAATTGGGCGTCGAGTAGTTGTATTGGTACTACAGACGTGGTGTAGGATGTTCTTCCCTGCGTGTTTGGGCAGGCCATTATTGTCTCCTTGCGGAAAGTTGTTCTGTCTTTTCAGCTCGGTAGCTGTATTTCGATAGTTTTGAGGCTATGCATAGATTGCTAGGATATTCATGCATCATTATCGCACAGTATTGATGTAATGGTGGGGTGCTCGTTTATGTGTTGAGACAGTGGGTGACTTGAAGAGAGGATTTCTCGTGGCATGATTAAGGGGTTCAATATTTAATTCCAGCAAAGGAAAAGCAATCGAACTATAGATGTCCAGGTTTGGTTGATGAAGTAACGAGACTTGATATTTTCGAGCGTGGTAAAATTTTCATTATGACGCGGTGTCGTCGTCCTTGTTTGAACGCATTACGGTTCGTCGGTGTTATGGTCTTCTCTGATTTTGCCTTCAAGGTAGGGTGTTGTGAAATGGTGCCTGAGGGGCGGTTGTTAGAGATAGCAGTGTACATCGGTTAAGAATCGAAATGGTATTTCTAATGTTGATGGCTCGAGAAAGATGATCTTCTGGGAGGTTTAGAGTTGGTAGCAATTCATTAGTTCCGGTGCTATAGGTATGGATTTGATTTTAGGCAACGTTTGGGCAGCGAAGTACTAGGAAGGACATGGCAGGAGGTGTCTCGCAGCGGGTGAATTACTAGCAGGTCAAGTATGAGAAGCGGAGGTCGAGAAATTGCTTAAAGGAGATGGTTTGACCGAAGTAGGACTAGCAGAGTAGCATAGGGATTTTGTGGCAGGATAGTCACGTACCTTAAGGAAGATTTGAACTATTTGGGAGGTATGGTGGAAAGTGACTAGGTCCACAGATTATAATTGGAATGGTGGTTACTGTACGGAGAAAGATTGAATATGGCAGAAAGGAGTTGCTTGAAATGAAGAGGGGTGTGAAGATTTGATTATCATTTCTGATGCAATATGATTTGAGTTTGGAAGGTATTGTTGAACTTTCAGTTGATGTCAATAGGGAAGGAATAGACTTATACAACTGGTGGGCGAGCATGGGCTCAGGAGAATTTACTGGTTACATGGTGGTTGTAACCAGCGTAACGTCATTGGAAGGTGTCGATAAGAAAATCCACGGGTGGGTTATCTCCTGTGAGCAGGTTAGCTGTTGCGTGATGTTGATGAAGCTTCTGCGAAGCATACTACTTGCTACCCAATAAAATGTTGAATATGTGATTGTTACTGATGATTCAGAATGTTCATGAAAAGCTTAACAAAAGACTTTGAGAAATTTGGTAGGTTAATGGCGAGATCATGGTAATTGAGAAGGAGGAATCATTGTGGGATCTGCATTATGTGGTGGTAGCTTAAAGCTAAGTGGGGGAGCCCACTATTTACAATTGGATTGCGTGGTTGTCTGCATGTGTGGTTTTCTGGTTATCGGTGTATTGGTGAATTATTTATGGCTATGAAAAGGAAACATCATGGGTAATTCAACAAAGAACTTGATAGATGTGTGCTATACTTCGCCTTATCGATTGAGGTGCAGGTTTTGGGAAGACCTAAAGTTTATGCTTCTTGTGGATGTAATGTGCAAGGAAAATAATTCAGCTGATTGCTTCTTTGAGGGGGTGTTCATGCACTAGCAGAGCATTGGAGTTTGGTTATATTCGGGATCAGCTCAGAGTGGGTGACTCTCAATAACGGACCTAGTGGGTTCAAGAATTAAAGTGCAGTGCCTAAGGATTTCGGGTCTGTTGTGTGGTTAAGGATCGAGATTTCACAGTGGATTACGAACGAGACTTGGAATATTCTATGTTATCATCGGGTATGCGGTGCAGTATTGGAGGAAAGGAAGAAATAACTTCAGATTCGCGGAAGGTCTTGCAGAATGGGTGCAACAGTTAGAGATGTTATTGTGCGCATAAGGAGGTATGGGATGATTCATGGGTATTGAGACGATCTAGTCTCGTGATTCGGGTCACTCGGGATGAGTGCAGATTGAGTTTGGTATATTGTGAATGGAGCTATTATATTTCTGAGGCAAGTCCAGAGCAAATTAAAAAGAAGTTGGGTCGGTTAGTAATGGTTGAATCAGCATGATTATGGCAAAGATCAGTTCCGTCGGCGTGTGAAGTTATACATGTGGTTTGTAGATGTACGTGCAGGCTTGACAGCCACCATAAATTGATTGATTTGGGAGGTATTTAATTCAAATGGCCTTGTTGTATGGATTCCGAAAGAGTCATGACGGTCTAGATCACGACTTGAGGTTTGTATTTTCTGCGGTTTGGGAATTTAGTTGCGTGTTGCATTGGTTCTTCTGAAATGAGTTAAGTAAAATGTTTCTAGCCAATGAAGTGTTCATCATACTAGTAGTTCAGGGGTTTTGATTAATTATTGTACTCTCGTATAGCGGCATGATGGGTGTAGTGAGCGGCATGGGAATTGGAAATTTAGGATCAAGGTTGCGGTTCGGTGCTGATAAGAATGTCACGAGCTCGGATGAGCAGAGAAGAATTAAGATGTTTAGAGTAAGCTGGCGTTATCTTAGTGTCTTCTGAGAATGGTGTTTTGTGGAAGAGGCATTCTGTATTGATTTGCAGATTGTGATTTGCCTTACACAATTAGTACGGTTGGTGGTATGGAGGTGCAGATTTTGCTACCTGGTACGGAAGGTCATTGGAGCATTCCCCACAAGAAGATTGTATAAACGTGGCATGTTAGTCATTTGATTGTGAAAGAATAAAACCAAGAATGGAGGTTATGGTGATATCGAAAATGTGAGAGTTTATGCCTGAAAGGCATCCTATTCATTAGGTTGTGGACCGTGTGAGTTTGTTTTGGATTTGAAGGTTGTTCGTATGTGTCGTGAATAGGGCCATTGTGGATCTTTGGAAGGTAACTATCCCAGTATGGTATGATCAGAATCGGTTCGAGGTCCATTGGTGGGTCTAACGTGAGTGTGTGCTCTACGCCAGGTCGGATGTGTTCGGTCGTCTTAGCATTGCTTATGGAGGAGTCGTCGGGCATTGGATGTCATTCCCGTTATCAGTTATCCCATATAATCTCTATTGTGCCATGTGGGTTGTGACACGGCTTGATTATTCGCACACGTGTTGAGGTCCCGCGTAGCTTGTGGTGTTAGGTGAGTAGGATGGCTCTAGAGATGCAGGTCATTTATTGCACCTTAGTTGTGCTTAGGTTTTGTAGCATATGGCGCTATCCATCTCCCCAGGATTTGTATTATGTACTTGGCGTGCTTGTGGTCGATATTCGGGCATTTCGTAAGTATAAGCGTTACGGCTTGATGTGTGTGTTTTCTTCTTGATTGTTGTGTGCGGATCGGGTGGCATGACGCCACGGTTATATTGTTTGGATCGGGTTGCACGCCGCAACATTATCATGTTTAGATCGGGTTGCACATTACAACAATGTCATATCGGATCGGGTTGCATGCTGCAACAGTGAGATATTGAGCATAGTTCCTTACACTTATTTTTGTGTCTTGTTTTTCATCCCCGGTGTAGGTTTACAACATCTATTTGGTCGTTTTATGCGTTACACGGGCTGGATAGTCCTTCTCCAGAGTTCGTTCTTCCTTATGTATCACGTTCTAGTTGTAGCTTATTGGCACATTATGGGTGTCATATAAGATTTTTGGTAGTATTTGAGACGACTTATTGCCTGAACAGCTTGTACTGGGTGAGACGAGATTATTGGACCTGAAATTAGTGCAATCAGACTTATATAAGGTACATTAAAGAGAAAATATCATTTTTTAGTTCAAAATGAGTTAATGATTCTTGTCAGGAGGAGAGACTCCATGAATTATTGATTCGACAGGTGGTTATGAGTTTCTACACGTCTCATTTGTCGTGGCAGTATTGCAAGAGTTGGAACAAGACTTATATGTGTCATGAGGTGTGTTGTGGGCATCAGATTCGTGAAATTGCAGCTATTGTGGTCGGGGGATGTTATTATGGGCAACCGACTTATGTGGTGCATGGTGTGATTTCGGCATAGGTGCATGATCATGTTTTGGTACATTGTGTGGTGATTGGTACAGTATTCGTATGTTAGAATCAGGTTTTGTAGAGAAATTTGGAGGTTGAAATTTGGTTCTAAGGCTTATTGACTAAATAAACGGGAGGATCTTCAGTCTGACTCGAGCTAATGTGTTCAACTAGATTGTGGTGGCACGGGAATGTACACTAGGTGTTAAAAAGTGATTTTGGACAACTCCGCAGCAGTCCCTAGCACGTTCGAGGACGAAAGTATGTTTAAATGGGGGAGAATGTAAGGACCCGACCGGTCGTTTTGAGCTCTAGCGCATCGTTCACCAGTTTGAGGCCTTGAGTAGCTTCATTTCAGGTATTATGACTTATACGTGTGGTCGGAATTGAATTTCGGGAAGTTCGGGATTTATTTGGAAAGAAAATTCTAATTTCAGAAGATTTAAGTTGGAAGAATTAATTAAGATTTGACTTTGAGTAAATGACCTCGAAATCGGGATTTGAAGGTTCCAATAGGTTCGTATGATGATTTCGGACTTGAGCGTGTATTCAGATTGAGTATCGGATCACCCGGGAGCATTTCAGGACTTATTATGGAAGGTTGGCATTTTGAAGGTTTAAAAATTTTCTTAAGTTTGATTTGAAGTGAATTTTGATGTTCTCGATGTTCGTTTGGGGTTCCGATCCTTGGAATACCTTTGTTATGTTATTTATGACTCGTGCGTGAAATTTGAAGTCATTACGGATTGAATTGATACGTTTCGGTGCACAATATAGAATTTTGAAATTTGAAACTTTATGAGTTTGATTCGAGGCACGATTTATGATTTTGATGTTGTTTGACGTTGTTTAAGGCTTCGACTAAGTTTGTATTGTATTTTGGGATGTGTTGGTATATTTGGACAGGGTCCCGGGGGCCTCGGATGGATTTCGAATAGTTAACGTATCGAATTTTGGACTTAAGAAAAGCTGGGGGATTCTGGTTGCTGGTGCAACCGATTTTGCAAAAGCTTCATCGCAGAAACGGCCCAGCAGAAGCGAGGCAGTGGACCACAAAAGTGGCTAGAAGGGAGCTGGGATGAGGCCGCAAATGGGAAGGAATTCCTGCACCTACATGACCGCAGAAGCAGCCCGAGGGTCGCAGAAGCGGTAGGGAGTGAGGTAGGCTGGAGGTGTAGCTGCGAAGATTGTGCCGCACCTGCGAGACTGCAGAAGCGGATTCTTGGTCGCAGGTGCGATTCCGCAGAAGCGGAGTCTGGTCCGCATATGCAAAGGCAGGCGACTGAAGGGGACCGCAGAAGCGGTATTTTGGCTGCACCTGCTCAACCGCAGAAGCGGTTAAGGGACCGCATGTGCGAGAGGTCGCTAGGCAGTGTGTTCTTTTAAGAACGGGATTTGGCCCATTTTCTTCTATTTTCACTTGTTTGGGCAATTTTGGAGAGCTTGAAGGGGATATTTTCATCAATCAACACAAGATAAGTGATTCTCACCTATTACAAGTTAAATACATGGTTTGTATATGGATTTAAACATAGAAATATGTGAAAACTTGGGATTTTGGGTAGAAAACCTAGAATTTGGTATTTTTAGATTTTGATCACAAAATTGGATATGCAATTTGGAATACGTTACATATTTTAGTTCGTTGTATTATGGGTAAAATTTATTTTAAAAAATATTCGGAATCCGGGCACGTAGGCCCGAGAGTTGTCTTTGTTGGCTCTTGAGCAGAGTTGGGAATCATTTTAAATTGTTAGATTATATGTATTGGGATATATTTTGATTGGTTTGCACGTTGTTTGTCTATTTTTGAAGAGACGGGCCTCGGGTTAAGGTGTTTGAGTGGCGTTGGAGCCGATTATGGAACTTCGGAGCAAGGTAAGTCTCCTGTCTAACCTCGTGAGGGAGAAATTACCCCTATATGGTATTTATTATTATGTGTAACTAGTTATGGGTGTTACGTACGCACAAGGTGATGAGAGTTCGTACGTAGCTAATGAATGTTTATGTCCGGGTAGACTTAGGATCTTATCATATAATATTTGAATTAATTGAACTCATTCTGCTGGCTTAATTAATTAAAGTTATAACTGAATTTGATTTAGAAATAAATATATGTATAATAGACCTAGCCCTAACACTTTGAGTTGTGGGCGAGTTATTTGAGAAACGTAAAGATTATAGGCGTTATGGGCTCATGTACTGTATTGTAAACACGTGTCTCATAATTCGGTAACTTCCCTCATTTTTCTTGTGGAGCGAGTCAAACGCCCCGGCAATATATAGATGCATCTATGGTTTGTTCCGCACGACCCTCGATAGTGTATATATTATTCAGGATCGGACCGAACGACCTCGGCAGAATCGTGCATTATATCGCTAGTAGTCGGAATATTCACGAGCTAAATTTTTCACTGATGCCCGGCATTTTATATGGTATTACTTACTTATTTGATAATGACACTTGATATTTTTCTGAGATGTTAATGTAGAATACAAGATTTAGAAATTTATGCTTTGAAAGAAGAAATTGAAAGATTATGTAACTTACAGATTTACCCCATCTTTGTCTTATGCCTCATATCTGCTTATGTCTTATTATATTATTTTATTAGATCTTTAGTAAGTGTCAATGTCGACCCTTCGTCACTACTTCTCCGGGGTTAGGCTAGATACTTACTGGGTACGCGTTGCTTTACGTATTCATGCTGCACTTCTGCACTAAATGTGCAGGATCTAACAGGTTTGTTTGATGATCACCTTGGCGCATAGACGCACCTGTTAAGGAGACTTTATGTGAGCTGCATTCCAGGCTACGCATCGCAGTCCACCGAGTCTCTATTGTACTATTTATTTTATTCTGTCTTATTATATTCGGGATAGACGTTGTATTATTATTGCACTCCTTAGAAATTGCTCATGCACTTGTGACACCTGGTTTTGGGGACTTTTACTGGTTATTCGTTATTGTAGATCACGTAGTTATTATCATTTTACCCATATATATTCCATTTTATACTATTTAAGTAATGGAGATTATGATCTCGAAAGTAATAAAAGGAGTAAATAAATTGATAAATTAATGTTAGCTTGCCTGATAATGCCGCCATCACGACCTATAGTGGATTTTGAGTCGTGACAAGTTATTTTTGCATTATAACTGTTTATAAAAAATTAGTTATTAATTTCAATAAGGACAAATAAGAAAGTGATTCTAATACCTTATGAATCCTAGCGAATCAGCAAGTACTTTGTTTGAGTTCTAGGAATTGTGTGTGATTTCAAATTGGATGGAATTATTAAGTAAAATTTAGTTGACTTTAAAGTCTTAAATATTAGAAAATATTAGGAGTTTCTATATAATTCAAATAAGGAAAGAAAATTTTAGTTAATTTTAAAATCCTAAAATTAAAAATATTACTTAATTTTAAAGTCCTAAAATTTAAAAAAATTACTTAATTACGATTTTGTCCAATGTGAAACCAGTTTTTAAAGGGTAAAAAAAGGCGAACAATATTTCGCTAAGGGTGTTCGTACTTTTAATATAGTATCAATATCAATATAGTATCAATTATAATTATCATTTGTTTTAGAAGAGATTGTGAAGTTAATGTACTAGTTTGCTATCCTTGAATCGGTATTTTATGTGGTCTCTGATTTATAAATTCGGCATCATCAGAAATATAATTGTTCGGTTACTTGTTGGTTTCGTTCCAACAAGCCATATAAAATATTAATCAATACAAGTTTGGGTGAGATAAAATCAAATAATGTGTTAGCCACTGTAATGAGTATTTGATTTACCCATAAATAATTTCTTCCATTATTGAAGGACCCATTCAAATAATTTGAAGAATATAACATTAACAATATTTGAAATTATATAAGCATGATTTGTTAATCACCAAAGTGATCGAATCTTTAAGAACACTTGAATTCCAAAATATTGATTCGTTATACTCAATTACTCATAAATTTTTTATGCTTATAAACGACATAATGGATATTCTTTTGTGGGTAAATTGAAGTTCTTGATTATAAGACATTTATAGATCGCCCAAATATTGATTGTTTGCTCTTATAGCCATTGAACATTAAGTCGATAATTTGGATATGATATTAGTTTTTTTTATAATATATATATATATATATATAAAAATCCGATTAAGTCATTTATCATGTGATGACCCGATAAGTCATCTTTTAAATTTAATATTTATTTCTGTATTCTGAGACCTGGAATAACACCATTAAGTAACCCTCGACTTGCGTGTGCAGTCCGTATATTATTTTCGAAAAGCTTTTATGTGAAAATATTGATAAAAATGAGAAATAATGCTTTAAAACTCAACTGAGTTGACTTCGATCAACATTTTTAGCAAACAAGTCCGGATCAGTATTTTGACAGTCCCGGTGGGTCCGTATCGTGATTTGGAACTTATGCGTATGCCTGGAATCAAATTCAGAAGTCCCTAGCTTGAATTATCGCCATTTGACGAAAACTAGAAGCTTAAAGGCTTAAAGATTTTAAAGTTTGAACACAAATTGACTTTTATTAATATTAGGGTTGGAATCCAGTTCTGAAAATTTTCATAGGTCCGTTATGTCATTTATGACTTGTGTGCAAAATTTGAGGTCAATCGGACTTGATTTGGTAGGTTTCGACATTAAATGTAGAAGTTGAAATTTCTTAGTTTCATTAGGCTTGAATCGGGGTATGATTCATATTTTTAGTATTGTTTGATATGATTTGAAAGTCCTGGGGGTCTCGGGTGAGTTTCGAATGGTTAACGGATCGAAATTTAGACTTAAATAACTGCTGAAAATTTTGGCCTTCTGGTGCAATCACACCTGCGGAATTTATCTCGCAGGTGTGAGCTTGCAGAAGCAAGCCTGGCATTGCAAAAGCGAACGACGCCTCGTAGAAGCGCGACCGCAGAAGCGGCACACGCATCGCAGAAGCGGAAAAGGGGAAGGGGCAGCCTCGTCGCAAAAGCGGACTGTGATGACCTAAAATATTATTTTTAAATTTAATAAGTAATTTTGTGTTCTAAGACCTCGAAAAGTACTAATTATTATTCCTCGACTTGCATGCACAGTCCGTAAAAGTTTTCGGAAAGTTTGTATGCGAAAAATGGATTAAAATATAAAATAGAGCCTTAAAACTTAACTGAGATAACTTTGGTTAACATTTTGAGCAAACGGACCCGGATCAGTATTTTTACAGTTCCAGTAGCTCCGTATCGTGATTTGGGACTTGGGCGTATACCCGAAATTTAATTTGGAGGTCCCTAGTTCAAGTTAGGACCATTTAACGAAAACTAGTAATTTAAAGGCTAAAAATTTCCAAGTTTGACTAGGGGGGTGACTTTTTGATATTGGAGTCGGAATCTAGTTATGAAAATTTTTATAGCTCCGTTATATCATTTATGACTTGTGTGCATAATTTGAGGTCAATCGGACTTGATTCGATAGGTTTCGGCATCGAATGTAAAAGTTGAAAAGTTTAGAAACTAAAGTTTCAAGTGAGTTCGCACAAGACCTAACTTCAAACGAGTATAACTCTCTTGATATGAAGACTTATATGGTGTATTACCTATCAAAAGAAAGGTTTATGTGTCTAGTTTCCAACGCTTTAAACCGTTCATCATTTGAACATTTCTACAAGAAGTTATGACCAAATAACCAAAGGCTGTTAGAATGCGATTCTGCGACGAATTATGCGGCCACTATGCGACCATTATGCGATCGCAAAATGGTTATGCAGCAAAATGGTCGCAAAATGGTCCAGAATAGCCCAGTTTTTGGCACCGATTTTTACGATCATTGTGCGACCGCATAACTGAGTTCGGAGGGTTAATTTTTCTATTTTCATAACCCGACCCCATTTTGATAAATAGGCTTTGGGATTTATTTTGGAGCAATTATCTGAGGTTTTTTAGAGAGAAGTGAGAGTCTTCTAGAGAGAGGAAGTAAATGAAGTATTTTGTTCATCAAATTCTTGTTCAAGCCTTGAAATCCAATAAGAAATCCCTCAAGTTCTTCATCAAAGAGGTAAGGTTCTAACCCCTAATCTTCAATTTCAAATTTGAGTAATGATGGTGATTAAGAGTATAAATCTTGGGATAAGTATTTCTTATCCTATATTGATTATATTTCATGATTTCATAGTCATTCACAACATGAATCCGTGAATTTAGGGAAGAAAAATCATATTTTTATAAAATCTTCCAAAAATAAAATTTTAAGATTTGAAGGTTCATTTGATATCGGAATTAGATAATTTTTGTATGGTTGAACTCGTAGCGAAACGAGTTTTCAGATTTCATGAGTTTTTGTGGGATTTGAGACGTGGGTCCCACTATCGAATATTTAAATGAATTTCGGATTTTTATTTGGAAAACTAGTAAATTCATATGGAATTAATTCCTATGATTCGTATTGAGTATATCGAATTATTTGTGAATAGATTTGAAGCTTTTGGAGAAAAATTTAAAAGGAAAAGTTATGGTCGAGTAATTGATTGGAATTTACAAAGCGAGGTAAGTGTCGTGGTTAACCTTGACTTGAGGGAATAGAACCCTTAAATTATTTGTTATGTGAAATGCATGTGAACGACGTATAGGCGAGGTGACAAGTGTCTATACGTCGTCAAATTAATTGTTTGCCTACTTATTTGGAAAATCATAAATTATTTTAAATCCTGAATTAATTATTATAATAATTGTTTCTCTCCTATTCTTTGTCAAATATTAATCCTTGAATTCTTGCATTAATTGTTACATGCTATTTGAATTATGTGTCTTAATTGTTATTTGACATTTAGCATATTAAATATTAAACTGCCTATTTTCTCTCTGATTTTCATAATAACTTGCTATTTGTCATTGTTTATTTCATAATTAAATCATAATTATTGTATGCTTGTTGTCTTATAATTTTAAATTAATTGTTGCATTTATTTGGGAAATTTCTTCTATAAGAATTGGTAAATGAATATATTGGAGGAGCGGGTTGCACGCCGCAATAGCATTGAATTGGTAAATATAATAAATATATGACAAACTTTATTAAAAGGAATATATTGGGAGAGCGGGTTGCACGCTGCAACAGAATTGAATGTGAATATATTGTGAGAGCGGGTTGCATGCTGCAACAGAATTTATGAAAATGATAATTGGTTATGACTGTTGAATTGGCTTCAATTATTATAAATGAGTTACGTGATTATTTCTACTATTTGTTGTTGTTACTAATATTGCGTACAGGTTAATATAAGTGACTCACCTTAGCCTCGTCACTACTTCGTCGAGGTTAGGCTCAACACTTACTAGTACATGGGGGTCGGTTGTACTGATACTATACTCTGCAGTTCTTCTGCAGATTTCGAAGTTGGTCCCAGCTGCGTACCATAGACTTGCTCGGATTTCAGCTACTCAGAGGAGACTTGAGGTATAATTGCACGGCGTTCACAGTTCTAAAGACCCCGTCTACTTTATTTTAGCTGTGTGTTTGTTTCCAGATAGCTTTACTTTATTCAGACCTTTATTTGTATTATTCTGGAAGCTCGTGCACTTGTGACACCAATTCTGGGTTGGTATTTAGACATCGTTATTTTTAAGGATTATTCACTATATTTCAGACTTTACTTCCGCATTTATTCTTTATTATTAATAAATTTAAAAATTATTTTAAAAATGGATCATATTATTCTAACGTTGGCTTGCCTAGCAAGTAAAATGTTAGGCGACATCACGGTTCGAAAGTGAAAATTTTGGGTCGTGACACGGACGCTTCATCTCAGAAGCGAGTCTGCAGAAGCGAAGGCAGTCGCAGAAGCGAAACCGCAAATGCAGTTAATAATTCCGCAGAAGCAGTATCTCTGGGCAGTGTACAAAAACAGAGGGGTCCAAGATTTTCTTATTTTTGGACATTTCCAACACGGGTTGAGGCGACTTTTGAGCGAGAATTCACGAGAAAACTTGAGGTAAGTCACTTATGATCATTGTTAGTCAATAATATTGAATTATCATCGATTATTCCGACTATATTACATATTTTTGAGGTGAAATTCGAGGATTTGGGCCTAGTGATATGAAAATAAGATTTGGGGATTTGAAGGTCGAGTTGATATCGGATTTTAGTAAACTTTGTATAGTTGGACTCGTGGTTGAATGTGCGTTCATATTTTGTAACTTTTATTGGGTTCCGAGACGTGGCCCCCACGAGCGATTTTTGAGTTAAAGTTTGGATTTTGTTGAAAATTAGTATTTTTATATTGAATACATTCATATGATTTGTATTGACTGAATCGAATTAATTGTAACTAGATTTGAGGCATTCGGATATCAATTCGCGAGTCAAAAGTTTATTGGAATTTTAAGTTTCTTGCAAATCGAGGTAAGTATCGTGGTTAACCTTGACTTGAGGGAATATGACTTGTTTGTCTACTTGCTACGTGATTTAATGTGAAGGTACAACGCATATATGAGGTGACGAGTACTTATGCGTTGTGGTTGAGTCAAAGCCTGCGGGTGAAATTCGTTCATTTTGAATAATTACCTATTTAATTAAGATATTCTTGCTTAAGTTTATTATTGTTTATTTGATCATTTTTCATGAACTTATTGCTAATTTAATTATTGTTGAATATTTTGGAAGGTGGGGTCGGTATTATGGTAATGAATTGATTGATAAGTATAGATCCCCACATTTAAAATACTCTTCCGAATTTATATTATTATTTTCATGGTAAGGAAGAGCGTAAAAGCACAAAGGGTGATGTCTTCCCAATTATACTAGTTATATTATAATTGTCATGGTGAGGAAGAGTGTAAAAGCATGAAGGGCGATGCCGTGCCAATTTCACATTATTATTTATTGATTTATAAAGTGAGAAAGAGAGTCAAAGCACAAAGGGTGATGCCATACCTTTTAAATTATTTATTCATCATATTGTGGCAAGAAAGAGAGTTAAAGCACGAAAGGTAATGCCGTGTCATTCATATTATTTATTTACCATTTTATGGGAAGGATAGCACGAAGGGTGGAGCCATGCCATTTTATTATTTCTGCTACCTATTTTGTTATTGGTAAATTATTTGGCTGCTACATGACACTTCTCTGGCTAAAATTGTTATACCATTTCCCTTCACATGTTCCCTCCCAAATTTATGAAATTTGTTAATTACTGTGTTCAATATTGCTTCGTATACGTATATACTTGCGCAGATTGTTTATGTATGTGTCTTGCCATAGCCCCGTCACTACTTCGTCGAGGTTAGGCTCGATACTTACGTAGTACATGGGGTCGGTTGTACTCATACTTTACTCTGCACTTTTTGTGCAGATTTAGGAGTTGGTCCCAGCGGCGTACCATAGACTTGCTCGGATTCAGCTACCCAGAGGAGACTTGAGGTATAACTGCACAGCGTCCGCAGTTCTGAAGTCCCTTTCTACCTTATCTTAGCTGTGTATTATCTTTCAAATCGCTTGAATTTTATTCAGACCTTTATTTGTATTATTCTAGTAGCTCGTGCATATCTGATACCATATTCGGGGATGTATTTGGATGATTTGGTTGTTATGGTCTTCCGCACTTTATTTCAGTAATTGACATCCGTTTAATTTGATTTGTTTAAAAACATAGTTAAGATTATTCTTTTGTTAGCTTGCCTAGCAAGTGAAATATTAGGCACCATCACGGTCCCGAAGGTGGGAATTTCGGGTCGTGACATAGTAAGTATTACTAACTGGTGCATTAAAAATTATCGAATTAAGTTAAAATATTTAAGCATCATAATGTCTAAAGCATCATTTTGATGATTCGCCCAGATGAGGACAACAATATACATTTAATAGCACATAAACCATTCTGAAACTGATAGAATATTCAAATTAATAACTCAAAGCATTAATGAATGTGCATATTGTATTTACAACACTTGCTCTTCACTCGCACTCTGCTTCTGATACGATCTTTACCGGACTCAACTTCTCAAATTGGTGCGAACAGATCAAATTTTATCTCGAAGTTTTAGATCTTGATGTTGCACTTTACACTGAGAAGCAAACTGCTATTTTTGAAACTAGCACTGCTGAAAAAATATCCTATTTTAAGCACTGGGTCAGGTCGAACAGGCTAAGCCTAATGTTTATGCGAATAAATATTGCGGGCAACATTAAGACTACTCTTCTCAAAACTGAAAGTGCTAAAGAACTTCTGAAACTTGTAGAAGAATGCTCCCAAACTGCTGATAAGTCTCTTGCTGCGACACTAAAGGGTACTTTAACCACCGTGAAATTTGATGGTTCGTGTACCATGCATGAGCATGTCATTGAAATGACAAATATAGCAGCAAGACTTAAGTCTTTGGAAATGAAAGTGGATGAGAATTTTCTTGTTCAATTCATTATTAACTCATTACCATCTAAGTATGGTCCTTTCCAAATGAACTACTACACCATGAAAGACAAATCGAACGTGCATGAACTGCATGGAATGCTGGTTCAAGAGGAAACAAGGCTGAATAATCAAGGAACACACTCCATTAACCTTGTAGGCCATCAAGGAGCTGGAAAGAAAGGAAAGAAACATGAAAAAGTTAAACAGAGGTAACATAATGTCAATGAGTCCTCTTCTCAAGTACGTAAGAAGGAACACATGAATGATAAGTGTCATTTCTGTGGAAAACCTAGATACTTTCAACCAAAAGATTACCTGAAACGTAAGGCATGGTTCGATAAGAAAGGTAAGTCTTGTGCTTTTACGTGTCTCGAATAAAATTTAACTGAAGTTCCTTATAATACTTGGTGGATTGACTTTGGTTCTACTGTTCATGTTACTAATACAATGCAGGGATTTCTTACAACCTAGACCATAAATCGGAATGAAAGATTTGTGTACATGGGAAATAGAGTGAATACTCTAGTTGAAGCTATCAGGACTTACCGTTTAATCCTAGATACTAGGCGTCAGTTAGACTTAATTGAATTTTTTTATGCACCTTCTCTTTCAAGAAATTTAATTTCTTTATCTAAGTTGGATAAAACTGGATATGTTTTAAAATATGGCAATGAATGTTTCATTTTGTTTAAGCATAATCATTTTATTGGTTATGGTATTATTTGTGATAGTTTATACAAATTGAATCTTGATAATTTTTTTGCCAAAACTCTCTTAACTCTGCATCATAATGTTGGAACCAAACGTGGTTTGGTAAATAAACACTCTGCTTACCTGTGGCATAAACATTTAGGTCATATATCCAAAGAAAAACTAAAAAGATTAGTTAATAATGAAATTCTTCCAGATTTGGATTTTACTGACCTTAATATTTGTATGGATTGTATTAAAGGAAAACAAACAAAAGACACAAAGAAAGGAGCAACAAGGAGCACACTGCTTCTTGAAATTATACACACTAATATATGTGGTCCTTTTGATGTCACTTCTTTCAGTAAAGAAAGATACTTTATCACCTTTATTGATAATTTTTCACGTTATGGATATGTCTATTTGTTACATGAAAAATCTCAAGCAATGAATGCCTTAGAGGTATTTAAGAGGTTGAAAGACAACTAGACATTAAAGTGAAAATAATCATATCAGACGGGGTGGTGAGTATTATGGAAGATATTACAAAACTGGACAATATCCTAGTCCATTTGCTAAATTTCTTGAAAAATGTGACATATGTGCTCAATACACAATGCCTGGCACACCACAACAAAATGGTATGACAGAAAGGCATAATCGTACATTAATGAATATGGCTAGGAATATGTTAAGTTATTCATCTTTACCCATCTCATTGTGGATGTATTCATTAAGGACTGTCGTTTACTTGCTAAGTAGGGTTCCTAGTCGAGCAGTCCTAAAGACTAGTAGAAAATCTAGTTTGAGGTACCTGCATGTTTGGGGTTGCCTGGCGGAAATAGAAATTTGTAATCCACAAGAAAAAAAACTGAATGCAAGAACAATCAGTGGTTTCTTTATTGGTTATCCAGAAAAATCAAAAGTGTATATATTTTACTATCCTAATCACAGTACAAGAATTGTTAAAACTCGAAATGTTAGGTTCATTGAGAATGGTAAAATTAGTGGGAGTAAGAACCGTGTAATAAGGAAATTAGAGAAGACAAGGTGCAAGTTCATTGTCACGACCCAAAATCCAACTAGTCGTGATGGCACCTAACCCAACCCGTTAGGTAAGCCAACTATTCACTATCCAATTCCTATGTAATTTAACAAGACAATTATTAAAGAAAATATATAAAACCATTACATTTCCCCAAGAACTGATAGTACAGATCATGAGCTTCTAAGAATAGAGTTTACAAAGTGGAAATGAAATAAATACATAGTTTGTTTGATTAGTACATAAACAGAGCTTTTATAAATCTAAGGCTACCATGAACAAGAGGCAGTTACAACAGGAACGCAGGTACATCTTCAAATCCCGCAACCATCGAGCATAACAACAACAACAACCAATATCTGCACGTAATATGCAGAAGTGTAGTATCAGTACAACCGATCCCATGTACTGAGTAAGTAACAAACCTAGCTTTAGGTTGAAAGTAGTGACGAGCTTCCAACAAGGTCGGGTCCAAAACCAATAGTCCACAACAGTCCATAACAATGTAAAACAAATAATACCAGAAGTAACTCGGAAATAAAATGCTCAGCTACATCACGATTTAAATAAATAGTTCTTCCTTTCAAGTACATCAGTAAAAACCCAAATTGTTTACCGAAGTTGCCAAAAGTATGAATAAGTTTGAAAACAATAATTTTTCCTAAAATCTTTTCCAAAATAAGTAAGATGTTTCATTTCTTTTCCAGATAACCAGTGTAAAACAAATGCATCACTATGCCCATCTGTCAAAATGTGTGAGAAATCATGAATGATGTGATATTATACAACATGAGGAAAATACATCTCTATGCCTGTATGTCATGTGTGCATGACATTTGCGATGCAACTCAGTGATAAAATCATAAACAGCCCCTCGGGCAGACCTCATAATCACTCGTATACAACCCATCGGGCTTATCTCACAACCACTCGTAAATAGCGCCTCGGGCATACCTCACAATCACTCGTAAATAGCCCATCGGGCATACCTCACCATCTCTAATGCCTCCCAGTCACTCAGCACTCGGTACTCACACTCAGTAGGTGCCTGCTCTCACTGGGGGTGTGTACAGACCCAGGGGAGCTCCTACAGCCCAAGCACTATAATCTGCATGAACAACTCATGTGTTGCACGGACAACGCACGTGCTATAATATCATATCAGAATCCACACGGACAACTCGCGTGCCATAATAAGCCAATAAGGCCTGCTGCAGGCGGGCAGCCCCGATTCATATAATATTAATAATATATATAAAGCCAACATGTCCTGCTGCGGCGTGCAGCCCGATCCCAAACATATCCTCACAATCAGGCCCTCGGCCTCCCTCAGTCATCAATCTCTCCATTCTCTCTCTCATGAGCTCACAATGTCATGAGAATAGCCCAAAAATAATGATATGATGTATCAATGAATAATAATAGAGACTGAGATGTGATATGTAATAAAATAAATATGACTAAGTATGAATTTTCTAATTTAAAACAAATAATTCACAATAATATGACCTCTATGGGTCCCAAAATACTAGCACATAGCCTCAACATAAGTTTTAATATGCTTTTCATATCAATTTCTTTGACACATAAAACCGCATGGAGAATGCCAAGATTATTTAACTACGAAATTTCACAGAAATAATTATGTCACAATTTCTATAGTGCACGCCCACACGCCCGTCACCTAGCATGTGCGTCATCTCCCAACAGTTCACATAATACATATATTCAGAGTTCATACCCTCAGCTCCAAGATTAGAAGAGTTACTTACCTCGAACAAGCCAAATCCAATGTCGAGCAAGCTAAACAATGCTCCAGAACTCCCATTATGCGTGTATCCACTTCCAAACGGCTCTAGTCATAATTAATTTGATTCAACCCACGAAACTTATAGGAATTTATACCATATCAAAATACTAATATTTTCCACAATATCCGAAATTATGCCCCAAAACTACCCGTAGGGCCCACATCTTAGAATTCGATGTAACTCACAAAATACGACAACCCATCCAATTACAAGTTCAACCATACTAATTTCACTCAAATCCAACTCCAAATCGGTATTCAAATTTGAAAAATTCGTTTTGTGACATTATAGAAATTTCCTTCTATTTCTCTTGAAGATTCAATAATATTACACCAAAAAGGAAGATTAATTCATGAAATATAACCACAAGGGAGTCAAGAACACTTACCCCAAGTTGTGTTGAAAATTTCCTCTCCACAATCGCCCAAACCGTGCTCCAAAATCTGAAAATGGGTAAAAATGTCGAACCCTCGAACTTAAAGGATTCTGCGCAGTCGATCTGCACCTGCAGACAAGATTTGCGCACCTGCGCCTCCGTTTGTGCTACCAAAACATCGCATTTGCGGACTTCACTCGCCTGCCCAGTTTCTGTTTCTGTTTCTGCTTCTGCGCACATCTGTCCGCATCTGCGCTCACGTAGGTGCGGAATATTCCCTAGCACCTGCGACCAATTCCTCACAGCCCTCTGCCCGCATCTATGCTCCGTCTTGCGCAGGTGCGATTCCGCACCTGCGAAGCTCCTTCCGCACATGCGCATCTCGCTTCAGCTCATCCCTACTCACATTTGCGAGCTCGCACCTGCGACTATTTTTCCGCATGTGCGATTACAGCATAAGGCTTCAGTTCCAACAGTCTTCCAAATTTAAAAATGAATCTGTTAACCATCCGAAACTCACCCGAGCCCCTAGGGACCCCGTTCGAACATACCAACAAGTCCCACAACATAACGCGGACCTACTCGAGGCCTCAAATAACACATAACAATATCGAAACGATGAATTACACCTCAATTCAAAATCAACGAACTTCGAACTTTCAAATTCTACATCTTGTGCCGAAACACATCAAATCGATCCGAAATGACTTCAAATTTTGCACTCAAGTCACATTTCACATTACGGGCCTATTCCAATTTCTAGAATTGGATTCCGACCCCGATAACAAAAACTCAACCCCCCGGTCAAACTTTTCAAAAATCCAACTTTAGGCAATTCAAGTCTAATTCTACTGCGGACCTCCAAATAATTTTTCGGATACGCTCCTAAGTCCAAAATCACCATACGGAGCTATTGAAATCAAAACTCCATTCCGGGGTTGTTTTCACATAAGTCTACATCTGGTCACTATTTTAACTTAAGCTTCAAACCTTAGAACTTAGTGTTCCAATTCATTTCAAACCCTCACCGGACCCGAACTATTTACCTCGGCAATTGACACAACAACTGTAAAGTACAATTTGGGCAGTAAAGGTGGAAGCGGGGTTGTAATACTCAAAACGACCGGCCGGGTCGTTATATTCTCCCCCACTTAAATATATGTTCGTCCTCGAACGTGCCAAGAGTCATTTCCAAGCCATCAAATCACTGTTCCATCTTACCACACACGTACCCGGGGGTGAACCTGTGTCACCCTATTCCATATAAGCTTGACAACACAATACAACTGAAATCATTGATTTATCTTTAGCCCACAAAACTTGGAATTTAATTTCTAACCTTTAGAAAATTCTTTTTAAGACACGAATCTTACATTTACACACTGTATGAGTTTGAACAGTTGTATCAAGCCATAACCATAACCTGATAGGTTGTCCACCATCACATAACTCCTTATATATATATATGTAGAAATTCTTGTCCAAAGTTAGGTCTTGTGCCGAAATATATCTAATCGATCCGGAATGACCTCAAATTTTACACATAAATCGTAAATGACATAACGAAACTATTCAAATTTCCAAAATCAAAATCCAAGCACGATATCTTCAAAGTCAACTTCCGGTCAAACTCATGAACATTCCAAACCTTCAGGTTTCCAACTTCCGCCAATTGGTGTCGAAACCTTCTATAAATATTCAAATGAAATTTTGGGCATATGCCCGAGTCCAAAATTACCGTCTAGACCTAATAGAACCATAAAAACTTCACTCAGAGGTCAAATACTAAAAAGTCAAACTTGGTCGACACTTCCAACTTAAAGCTTCAAATATGAAATTCATTCTTTCGAACTAATTGCGAAACACTTGAAAACAAAAACCGACGATTCACACATATCATAATACATCATATGAAGATATTCAAGACTTCAAATTATTGAAAGGAGCATAAATACTCAAAAAGATTGGTCGGGTCGTTACAGCACCCCACACAGTGAACGCAGTTGATATTATATTGAGGGATGGATCTTCCCTAGGCATGAATCTTGCCCGAATTATTTACATTTTTAGAATGGATTTTCCCTGGCATGGATCTTTCCTAATTATTTATGTTGAGGGATGGATATCCCTAGACATGGATTTTGCCCGAATCATTTATATTTGGGGATGGACCTTCCCTGGGCTAGATTGGCCTTATATAGTACTGAGTGACTGACTGTCAGTTGATATTATATTTGGGATAGATCTTCCTTGGGCTGGATTGGCCATATACAGTACTGAGTGATTGAGTATTTTGAGAGTGTGAGTACACGAAGTTTCACTGAGGTGCATCACATACATCAGGTACATTAGCATATAGATATATAGATTTCATATTCCTCATATGATTCAGAATTGATGTATTTTACTTGTATTGATTTTTAACTGTTGAACTTGAAAGCATGCCTACATTTCTGTACTGTTATTTCTATACTGGACTGTACATGTTGAGCTCGTCACTACTTTCAGCCCAAAGGTTAGCCTTGGTACTTATTGAGTACATTGGGTCAGTTGTACTTATACTACACTCTGCACTTCGTGTGCAGACCCAGGTACCTCTGGATACGGCAGCTGCTAGATTTTGGGGATTTATCTATTGGAGACTATCGAGGTAGCTTCTTTGGCGTCTGTAGATCTTAACTCACTTTCCTTTTAATTATTTGTATTGTTCTACATTTCCAGACAGTGTGTGTATCAGTCAGACTATGTTATTATTTAGATGCTCATGTACTCAATGACACCGAATTTTGGGAGTGTATTTGTATAAGTATTAAATCTAAATATTAAGTTTTCAAAGTTAAAAGATTATTGTGATTCATTGAGGTTATCGGCTTGCCTAGTATTGAGATAGGCGCCATCACGGCATGTGAAATTTTGGATCGTGACAGTTTTACTTTACTTATAGATTACTAAGAATATGGAATTAAATGTTAGGAACCAAGATTTAGTTCATTATAACTTGATTAAAATTTGACGGCATTTTGAGAAATATTTATGTGTCTAATTTGGTTATCATTATGCTTAATCACTAATATATTGCTACGACCGTTATTCTTGAGATACTAGATTCTATACTTGAGTTGTAGATCATTTTTTTTATTTGTTGAAATATCTGGACAATAAGGTTCTTGAGTGCTTATTGAACCATTGTTGGCTTGAAAGTTGTAATTGATGTTCATTTAGAACATTCGTTTAACCACTCTCCTTCACATTATTTATGCTTCCCACCTTATTAGTCATTTGCATATTTATTATCATGTGAGGAAGTGTGTAAAGCACAAAGGGTGATGTCGTGCCATTTCATATATTCTATCATGTAAAGAAAAGTGTAAAGCACGAAGGTGAGATGATCCAAAAGTTCACCTTTAAATTTAATATTCATTTATATGTTTTGAGACCTCGAATAGCACTATTAAGCATTTCTCAACTTACGTGCGTAATCCGTATATTTTTCCGAAAAGCTTTTGTATGAAAAATTGATAAAAATGAGAAATAATTCGTTAAAACTCAATTGAGTTGACTTCGATCAATATTTTTAGGAAACGGACCCGGATCGATGTTTTGACGGTTCCAGTGGGTCTGTATCGTGATTTGGGACTTGGGCGTATCCCTGGAATCAAATTCGAAAGTCCCTAGCTTGAGTTATCGCCATTTGTTGAAAATTGAAAGTTTGAAAGCTTATAGATTTCAAAGTTTGACCGCGGATTGACTTTATTGATATCGGATTCAGAACCTAATTCTGATATTTTGAATAGCTCCGTTATGTCATTTATGATTTGTGAGCCAAATTTGAAGTCATTCCGGATTCGTTTAATACGTTTCGACACGAGTTTTATAAATGGTAAAGTTTGAAACTCCTAAGTCTGAATTGAGGTGTGAATTGTAATTTCGATATTATTTGATGTGATTTGTGACCTTGAGTAAGTTCGTATTATCTTACGAGACTTCCTGGAATATTAGGATGAGGACCCAAGTGGCTCGGATTAATTTCGGACGAGCCAGTGACCATTTGGAACATGCTGTCCAGTGTTGGTTCTGGTGCGTCGCACCTGCGCATTTTTGGCCGCAATTGCGTGTCCGCTTCTGCGAAGGAAATGTCACTTCTGCGACATTGAGGTTGGGAAGGAAGCTTCACTTCTGCGAAGCTTTGATCGCAGGTGCGATACCACTTTTGCGTCCAGCTGATCGCAAATGCGCACCTCGTCGCTTCTGTGGCTCCTTCTTGCGCTTCTGCACAGCCGCAAATGCAGCCCATTTTCGAAGATACGGAACTCGCCTGGCTGCTTGGAATCGCAAATGCAGCCCTTGTCTCGCAAATGCGAGGCCGCAGATGCGATCTTTTGCCCGCAAATGCGAGACTGGGCAGAACATTAAGGGGTCGAAAATGGCTATTTTTCTTCATTTCGTTTGGGTTTTAAAACCTAGGTTTTTGGGCGATTTGAAGGAGTTTTTCACGACTTCGAACTGGGTAAGTTTTACTTATTATATATTGATCATATTTCATGAATTCATGTCTATATTCATCGTTTATTTCGGATTTAGATGGAAGGAATTGAAAGTTTTGTAAAACATTTTAAAAACAAAAATTTACGATTTGAAGGTCCATTTGACATCGGAACATGATAATTTTTATATGGTTGGAATCGTCTCGGAACGGGGGCTCATATTTTGTGAGTTTGTTTTTGAGTATATTGAATTGTTTGTGATTAGATTTGAAGCTTTCGGACACTAGTTCGCGAGGCAAAGGTGTATTGGAATCTTGAGTTGGTTGCAAATCGAGGTAAGTATCGTGGTTAACCTTGACTTGAGGGAGTAGGACTTGTTTGTCTATTTCCTATTTGATTTAATATGTGGGTACAACATATATATGAGGTGACGAGTACTTATGCATTGTGGTTGAGTCAAAGCATGCTGGAGGAATTTATTCATTTTGAATAATTGCCTATTTAATTAATGTATTCTTGCTTAAGTTTATTATTGATTATTTTATCATTATTCATGAAATTATTATTGATTTAATTATTGTTGAGTATTGTGGAAGAGTGTAAAAACACGAAGGGTGATGTCGTACCATTTATATTATTTGTATTATCCCTTGTCATTGTGAGAAAGAGTGTAAACGCACGAAGGGTGATGCCGTGCCATTTTGAGTGTAAAAGCACGAAGAGTGATGCCATGTCATTTTCAAAGAGTGTAAAAGCATGAAGGGTGATGCCGTGCCAGAAGAGAGTTAAAGCACGAAGGGTGATGTCATGCCAATCTTATTATTTATTTATCAATTTATGGGAAGAATGAGAGTAAAAACATGAAGGGTAGTGTCCTGCCATTTTCATATTATCAGCTGCTCATTTTATTGTGGATGAATTAATTGGCTGTTACGTGACACTTATCCTGCTGAAATTATTATATCATTCCCCTTCGCATGTTCCCTCCCAAATTTACAAATTGTTATTTATTGTGTTATTATGGCTTCGTATTTGTATAAACTTGTACAAGTTGTTTACATACGTGTCTTGTCATAGACTCGTCACTACTTCGTCGAGGTTAGGCTCGACACTTATAGAGTACATGGGGTCGGTTGTACTCATACCACACTTTTTACTTCATGTGTAAATTTTGGAGTTGGTCCTAGTGGCGTACCATAGACTTGCTTGGATTCAGCTACCCAGAGAAGACTTGAGGTATAACTGCACAACGTTCGCAATTCTGAAGTCCCCTTCTATTTTATCCTAGCTGTGTATTATCTTTCAAACAGCTTGAATTCTATTCAGACTTTTATTTGTATTATTCTAGTAGCTCGTGCACTTGTGACACCAGATTCAGGGATGTATCTTGATGATTCGGTTGTTATGGTCTTCCGCACATTATTTCAGTAATTGACTTCCGTTTAGTTTGATTCTTTTTTAAATAAATGGTTGCGATTATTTTAACGTTGGCTTTCCTAGCAAGTGAAATGTTAGGCGACATCACGGTCCTGAAGTTGGGAATTTCGGGTCGTTACAAGTTGGTATCAGAGCACTAGGTTACTTAGGTCTCACGAGTCACGAGCAAGCTTAGGAGAGTCTGAAGGATCGGTACAGAGACGTCTGTACTTATTTTTTAGAGGCTATGAAGTTTAGGAACAATATCACTTCTTTCTTATTCTGTCGTGTGATTCTATTCTATCACCGATGATTGAATCATTCTATTCTTATTCTCTCATTGATGGTAAGAACACGTAATACATCTACCGACGGATAGGGACTAGAGCCCCCGGTGGTAACTATGACCAGGGGTAGAGGTAGAGGCCGAGGCAGAGGCAGAGCTCAAGCTAGAGCTCGAGCAGCAACACCCGTATTGGAGCCTCAGGTGGATCTTCAGGAGGAGGTTCCAGTTCAGACTGTACCTATCGGACCAGTTCACCTTCCCGGAAGGATTCATAGCTACTCCAGTGCTTCAGGATGCTCTAGTCCATTTGGTGAGTCTTATGGAGGGAGTGGCCTAGAATGGTACAGTTCCAGTGGTACCAGCCATCTCGTAGGTTGGGGGAGGAGCACAGACTCCCACTACTCCTGCTCCGGAGCAGATGGCTCCCCAGTATCAGGCTCCAATAGCCCCGCTAGTTAGGGTAGTTCATCCAGTTGTTGCGGCATAGGCCTGTGATAGGCCCGCTATGTCTTCTAAGGCTTTATTGAGGTTGGACAAGTTTACTAAGCTCTTTCCTATTCACTTCAGTGGTACACCTTCTGAGGACCCATAGGATTATCTTGACCGCTGCCATGAGGTCCTGCGGAACATGGTTATAGTTGAGACTAATGGGGTCGATTTTGCTGTATTTCAGATGACGGGTTCTGCAAAGAGGTGGTGGAGAGATTATATGTTGACCAGACCATCTGGGTCGCCTGCACTAACTTAGGAGCAGTTCTCACAGCTATTTCTGGAGAAGTTCCTCCTTATCACATTGAGAGAGGATTACCGCAGGCAATTTGACCGTCTCCAGTAGGGTAGTATGATTGTTACTCAGTACGAGACTCGTTTTATGGATCTAGCCCGTCATGCTCTCCTTTTACTTCCTATTGAGGGAGAGAGAGTGAGGAGGTTTATTGATAGACTCACTCACCCTATCAGGCTTCAGATGGCTAAGGGGACCGAAAGTGAGATTCCCTTTCAGGCGGCTGCTAATATTTCTAGGAGGATTGAGATAGTTCTTGCACAGGAGAGAGGGAAAGGGTCTGATAAGAGGCCTCGTCAGTTTGGTGGGTTCAGTGGTGACTCGTCTTGAGGCATGGGTAATTTTTGTATAGGTCATCCTCCTAGGTCGTTTCATTCAGTGCTTCAGGCATCCCACAGTGCTTCAGGTGGTCGCGGCCCTAATGTGTCTCATTCCAACCAGCTAGCCTACAGTGTACCACCAGCTCCTATTAGTGCACCTCCGATCTAGAGTTTTTAGGGTGGTTACTCAGGTCGACAGGGTCATCAGTCACAGTAGTCGAGGTCCCGTTATACTTGTGGTGATCCGAGGCACATTGCTAGATTTTGCCCTCGAGCACCGGGCAGCTCACAATAGCAGGGTTCTCGTGCCATGGTCCCGTCACCGGTTTCTTCACCGCCCGCTCAGCCAGCTAGAGGTAGGGGTCAGACAGCTAGAGGTGGAGGTCAGGTCGTTAAAGGTGGAGGCCAGCCAGTTAGCGGTCATCCTAGGGACATGATTCAGAGTAGTGGGGCCCAACCTCGATTTTATGCTTTTCCAGCTAGGCCTGAGGCCGAGTCATCTGATGCCGTGATTACAGGTATTGTTCCAGTTTTCCATAGAGATGCTTCGGTTCTATTTGATCCAGGATGTACTTATTCTTATGTGTCCTCCTATTTTGCTTCATATCTGGTTATGCCTCGTGATTCTCTAAGTGCTCCTCTGTGTGTGTCCACACCGGTGGGAGATTCTGTCATGGTAGATCATGTCTATCATTCGTGTATGGTTACTATTTTGGAGTTTTGGGACTAGTGTAGATCTTCTACTTCTTGATATGGTAGATTTTGATGTCATTTTGGGTATGGATTGGTTGTCACCTTATCATGCTATATTGGATTGTCACGCCAAAACGGTGACCTTAGACATGATGGGATTTCCTCAGTTAAGGTGGAAAGGATTCCTGGCCATTCTACCAACAGGGTTATCTCTTATGTGAAGGCTCGACGTATGGTCGAGAAGGGTTGTCTAGCTTATTTGGCTCATATTCGCGATTCTAGTGCAAATGATCCTTCTATGGATTCAGTCCCAGTTGTCTGTGAGTTTCTAGATGTATTTCCTGCAGATCTGCCGGGGATGCCATCCGACAGAGATTTTGACTATTGTATTGATTTGGCTCCGGGCACCCAGCCCCGGCCCCGCCAAAGCTAAAGGAATTGAAGGAGCAATTACAAGACTTGCTTGATCAGGGATTCATTAGACCTAGCGACTCTTCTTGGGGTGTGATCTCGCCTAAGTCACACCTCAAATTGGGGTTGTGAAGCGGTCGATTTCAATAATAATACCCAACTAGGAGTCGGGATCGAATCCACAGGGAGCGTAGATGGGATTAGTGGTATGTATTTAGTCTAAGCACGTGAATTGTCTAAGTTGCACTTCCACAAACTTTGTTTTGATTTTACTTCTAAAATTATACTAAGGATTGCAATTGAAAAATATGAAACTAGAGAAGAATGTTTTTGTTGTTTTTCAAATATGTAAAAGGTGTAGGACTGTGACTTCCACCTAGGTGTTTGCCTAACGGGTTGTGGGCTTTAGGGCAAGTTTCGTTGGTCGGGATGTGTTATAGCAATCAACACTCAAATACCCACTCAATACCTCTCTGTAAGAGAGTGGTTTTGCCCAATTTGAATTTCTCAAATCCAAATGGGTATTGAACTAAACAGTTGACAAATTGCTCAAGTCGGGTTTTACTATCTCTAGGTTCAACCCTTTAATTGGGACTATCAATCGCTTGATCCCAAACTCTTGTTAGCCAAGTTTTCCTAGACTAAATCTCTCTTTCTCAAGTATAGACCAAGTCAAATAGGCTTGAACCAATGTTTGCAACCATTAATTCTACAATTATAGCAAGAACTAGGCTAAATAATACATACCCAACCACAAACAAGCCCTAAATCAAATATCCATTAGGTTCCCACACTAGAGTTGGGTCACAACCCTAGCTAGAAATTTAGCTACTCATAGTGGGTAATGAAGAAAATAAAGAAGAAAAGATAATAAAATGCATATTGAATGATTAATAGATAAAAATCCAATGTAAAATCAACAATATAAACTAAAGTTGCCTAAAAGAGTAAAGTGAGACGGCTATAGACTTTCTGGTATTCCCCGCTTGACCAAATTTCGTGAAACTAGACTATTTATACAAAGCTGGAATTTTCTGACAAAATTGGTCTTTCGAAGGTTCTGCGGTCGCACAATTCTATGTGCGGTCCACACTTTTCTTCAGCTCTTGAGAGGAGTGGATTCTGCGATCGCACAATTCTGGATTGTGGCCGCATCTCTTGAGTTCTACGGTCCGCATAATTCTGGGTGCTGCCGCACATTTGATTTCTGCGGCTGCACAATTATAGTGCGGTCCGCAGTTCTTATTGCGCTTGAATTTGAAACTCTCTGAACTTTGACTTCTGCGGCCGCATAATTATTGTGCGGTCTGCACTTTACACTAAAGCTCTGTTGATTCTTCTTCATATTCTGCGGCCGCAGATAGAATTCTGTGCTCCGCACTTGAGCTTGTGTGTTTGATTTTTGTCCTTGTTCAAAAGCACTCTTTTTTGAGTTGGATTTCATCGTAATGGCTCATTTTCCAATACTCCTGCAAGTAAGCATATTTCTCAGTTTTTGGGAATACCTTTAAACATTTTTGAACTAAAATGAAAGTCAAAAGGCGCAAATAAGTAGTCAAAATCCCCACTTATCAACTCCCCCAAACTTAAGCTTTTACTTGTCCTCAAGAAAATAAGGTACTTCCTACCTTCACAAAATAAGAGCTATTCCAGCTAATCTACGGTGAATCAAACACACATCAATTGGGACCAACAATTACCCACACACTCATGAATTATCAACAAGGCAATGTTTTGAAGTTTTAAGCACAACTAGTTCTAATGTGACACTTGAGCATCAAGAGTTGACTTTACTCATCAAGGAAGTTCGCTCTTTCATGCAGGTCACTGTGGATCCCAAACTCCTCATCCTCTACTCTCTGTTAGCGTATCTCACTTAAGAACGTAGCACCCAATTCAAGGATTTGTGAAAAGATCGCTCATCTCTCTCAAATGAATGTCACAAGTACGGTTCTAAGTACCATATTCTTGCCCCTCATGTAAATCACCGCTAATGTAAGTTCACTTGGCTTGAAATCACGTAGGGCTTTTTTGGGATGTAATGAAGGATTTTGGACTAAGGTAGAAAATGCTAGAATAGAACGGGTTCATCTTTCCTTAAGCACTCCATTTCTTCTTTTTGGCTCATGTTTTGCCGACTTTTTGAGGCACTTTCTTTTTCCTTAGGGGAACTAGAGAGACATGATATCACTCTTTCTTGGTCATGATATTTATTATATCCTTCTTTGTTTTTTCCATGCTTTGCATTTTTTCTTTTCTTTGAATCTCTTCAACTCCTCAATTTATTCACTTTCTTTTTGCATTTTTCTTTTGTTCTTTCTTTCTTTTTTTTTGACTTTCCTTTTCTTCATTTCTTTTCTCTTTTTGTACCTTGATACCACTTTCAAACTCCTCGTCACTCCCCCAAATTTATGTTTTAGCCAATTACTTCTCATGAGTGTTAAGTAAAGCTCGGGTGCTAAGAGAGGGTCACTACAAAACAGGTAAAGGCTTGTAACATGGTTATCAAATGAGAAAGGTTTTAGGCTCAAAAGGGTTGACTAGGGATAACATCATTGGTGGGCCATGGAAAATTTCAAAACGGATCAAGGAGAGCCTACAATCACTTCTCAAGCCAAACAAAACTTAAAATTTTGCCTTGAAACACATTCGGGGCAAGTGCTAGACCATTCGCACGGGTACTTGGACTTACAACAGAACATCTCTCCTCTCACACAGTTGGATTGTTAAAGAGGATAGAGTCGATTTCCAACAACAACCATATTCAGGATTGAAAATTACTAATGGTTCAACTAAACCACTCAATGATTGCCTAAGTCAACGTAAGAGTCACAAGGTCACTAACTAGAGCTATTTCTTTCCAAGAACTTGTTTTTAATCATAAGCATGTAGTTAAGTGTGTTGGTACCAAGTGAATCATGCTTGACTCTTCTAGTTCGACTCAATTAGGTCCTCTTATTCATTATTACTATTTTTCTTACCTAATCATCAAAAACGGACTCAATCCCTTAAGCAAGTTGTCACGACATCCATCGTTGGAAAGAGTCACCCTGTTCATACAAAAATGACCTTTGGAAAGAACCGTGGCATTAAGAAAACCAAAGGCTTATTGATCACTTAAACATGAAAAGAAACTACTAAATTAAAAAGAAGCTATTTAAGTAAATAAGAAGCTATTAGACTAAACATTGACTACTGAGAAAACAAAATAAAGAAGCTATGAAGAAAACTGCTGAAAGTATAAATGAATATACAAACTGAGAAAGGGAAAGAGAATATATACATCAATAGAGAAAAGAATATGTACATAATAAAAGTAAAAATAAAAAGAGAATATTATCAGTTATTACAGGCCAATGTCAAATGTCATATCAAATCAAAATAGACCACCCCCCTGAATAAGAATAAGCATTGTCCTCAATGCTTAACAAAAATCAAAATAAGGAAGGGAAAGAGTAGAGAGGACTCCCTATGTGGTCTCAGTGTCCATAGCAACATCACCTCCCTCAGGCTCCTCCAACTAGATCTCATCATCCTCTGCTCGGGGAGTAGCTAGGTTGGTGAACATATGTAGCACCGCCTCAGCCATGTGGACAGCGAGGTCTGGCTCCTCAGACTGGCCAGCTGGTGCCACTGGTACTGATGGTGCTGCTGGGTCTGCTGGTGCTGATGGATCTGTCTCCATCAGTATGTCAAAGGGAAGATCACCAGCTGTTGCTATCTTGGTCACTTCACGTCTCAACTTGTGCACTGATTTTCTCGAGGCCTAGGATTTTCTCATCTTCTTCACCTGTTTACCTAGCTCCTCAATTGCTCCCATATGTGGCACCAAGGTATCCATGATGGTCTTCTGATTATCCAATATCTTCTTCAATGTTTCCTCCACTGAGGGAGGAACTTAGGGTGCTGGGGCAGAAGACTGTGCTGCAACAGCACTGGATAGGTCGGACAATTTTGCAGTAGTTGTCTGCATCCAGTTGTTGAGACTCGCCAGTGTCTGGGAGACTCACAGCGCAGTGAGTGGATAAGTGGAGGAGGAAGGCACTAATACTGATGCTGATTGCCCTGAAGATGAAGGCACCGCATGGTAGCTGTGTAGGTGGAAGGCCCGGTTATTGTGGAAGGCATGGAAGCTGTAGAAGGCATAGCACCAGAATCTGCACCTACCACCGATGGCTCATCAGACTGGCCTATGGTAGTAGTCGACTTATCCTTGTTCTTAGGGTTCTTTGGGTCTTTCAGAGAGTACCAGGAGAAGGAAGGCTTAGCCCTAACCTTCGTATCAAAGCTCTTGGGCTCCACCCCGCATCCGTGAGATACTCCGTGATAGTGTTGGGATATGGATAGGAGCTTTCACCCTGCCTGACAACCAGAGACAAGTTGGCCGACATGATGGAACCCACATTAATTGGGTACCCGGCCATGATAGATGCAACTAAGACTGCCCGGGGAATTGGAAGATTGTTTTCATTCCGGCTTGGGTCTATACAACTGCATACAAATGTTTGCCACCCTTTTGCTTCAAAGTTGAGGGTGTTCTGCAGAATAGGAACCTCTGTCGTGATCCATGGTGGTGGTGGTCTTGGAGCTGCTAGTATCTCAGCTAGCCAAGGTCGAGCTGCGTCACCCAGTGCGAACTTCTCTAAATACTGCACTGGCTCCATATCCTCGAGGCCCAAATACGTGTTCAGGGTACTCTAATCAAATCGGACCTTCAGGTTCCTCACCTTGGTCACCTTAGTCCTCTTCTTGATGTGTGCCACATTGACATAGAACTCCCGGACTATGTGCTCCTTCGCATCCAATACTCTTTTTGTGAACCACTTCCACCCTTTTCTTTCCCGAAATTGTCTTAACACATTTGGATTGTGCCTATCCAAGTCTTTCAACAGGAAGTGGCACTCAAGTGTGAGCGATCTTTGGGGCCACCACTCTCGGAACCTGTTGAATTCAGTCGGGCTCACAAATCTATCTTCCCAAATTTCCCTCTTCTTTGACCTCTCCAGACCTGCAACTCTGGTATCACCCCCTGACGGTCATCCGAAATATTATCATCATCGTCATCAACTGTGACTGGTGCGGTAGGGGCATGAGTAGATGAGGGCTCCGTAGCCTGACTGTTCCCTTTCGATCCCTCAGAAGTACTCTCTGAAGAGGTAGGCTCATCTCTCAGTCGGTATCTATCCTGGGGTAGATGTGGTTGTGATGGCACAGCAGGCTACCTTTGCACTGAGTTGCCCTCCGATGCTTCCCTAGACAAGGCATATAAATTTGATTCCGAGGGCTCTGGATGTCTACCTCGGCCTATTGTTGCCTTCTTACTAATCACTTTTTGCATGGAGAGTGGTAGGGCACCCCTGCCTCGGCCTCGGGAGGGTTCACCCCTCCCCTTGGATGTATCACCTCATCCATGTGATCAAACCATTATTTGCAATACATAGCAACATGAGTCAGTTAAAATTCAAACACATACTAAAAAATAGTTGCAGACAAAATAGTGGGCAGGAGGGGGAAGTGCGGTTCGCACAATTCTGAGTGCGGCCGAAGAATGGCTTATGCGGACCGCACAATTTTGGAAGTGCGGTTGCACAATTGAAGTGCGGTCCGAACAATTCTGAGTGCGGCCGCACAATTCAAGGCCCGGAAATACCAATTCTCTGAAGTTTTTAATCTGTGGCCGCACACATGCTTCTGCGGCCGCAGTTCAGTTTCTGCGGACCGCATAATTTTGGGTGCGGTCCGCACAATCAATGCACAGACTTTGCCCTCGCCTAAGGATCTGTGGACCGCATAATTTCTTGTGCGGCCACATAATTCAAAATTATACGGCACTGAACTTAGGGCCTTTTCAATTTAGCACAATTTAGACATGGTATTGGCAAATTAAACATGATGCATAATTTACCCATCCCCCAATTAACAAGTATGAAGTTTCCCACACTATATTAAGAACACATGATGATTCATTTTGACATTTAGGCCTAAAAATAACTAAACTAATAAAGAATAAAAATTAAGAAATTTGAAAGAATCTAAACATGAATTGAACATACCAGTAATGAAGGTTGCAGGGAAGAATCTAGGGTGATGAAGTGAATGTGAGATGATTAAATCAATTTGAGTACACTGTGCTGGCTTTGGTGTCAACTAGTCAGAGTGTGTAAAGTTTTGAACAGTGGTAGAGGGTCACTATTTATAGTTTGACCGTCTAGGGCAAACATGCTAAGCAGAGTGCAGCCGTACAATTTTATGTGCGATCGGCACTCCTTACCTGTTACCAATTACCATTGTTGACGATATGCGATCCACACATTTCTGAGTGCGGCCTCAGATTTTTGTGCGGCCGCAGATTGGCCATTTCTCTGACATGCAAACTTCAGAGAGTTTGCAATTTTTGATATCCAGTTGTGCGGCCACAACAAGAATCATGCGGCCGCAGATCCCTTTCTGTTGTGGCCATCAAAATTGTGCGGTCCGCACAATAAATGTGCAGTTTGAACTTTTTCACACTTAGCCACTTTTCCAGAGCACAGTTCCTGCAAAGCACACGCATTCCTGCAACATACTTTAAAACCAGTTAGCACAAAACAAGACCTATGTAAAAAAAAAGAAGAAAAAGAAAAATAAAAAGAAACATGGGTTGCCTCCCAAGAAGCGCCTGATTTAACATCACGACACGATACAGATTACCATCAATCACTTGAAATGAATCAATGCCACGACGTGGCCATCATCAACGTTTCCCAAATAATGCTTCACCCCGTGACCATTGACTCTAAACACTTCATCATTTTTATTCTTCAAGTCTAATGCACCAAAGGGTGTCACACTTACAACCTCAAATGGGCCACTCCATTTAGACTTCAACTTTCCCAAAAATATCTGTAACCAAGAATTGAACAATAACACAAGATCACATTCTTTGAACTCCTTGTTCCGAATGTACTTGTCATGGAGGTACTTCATCTTCACCTTGTATAAGGAATAACTTGTATATGCGTGGTACCGGAATTCATCAAGCTCATTCAATTGTGCCACCCTTAAGTTGGCAGCTACATCCCACTCAAGATTTAACTTCTTGAATGCCCACATAGCCTTGTGCTCAAGTTTTACCGGAAGGTGACAAGCTTTCCCGAACACCAACCGGTACAGAGACATTTCGGTATTCTGTAAGTCATCCTATAGGCCTATAGAGCATCATCAAGTTTCTTCGACCAATTCGTCTTGTTGGCATTCACTGTCATTGACAAAATACTCTTGATCTCCCGATTGGAGACTTCTACTTGTTCGCTTGCTTGAGGGTGATAGGGGGTCGTGACTTTGTGAGTGACACCTACTAAGCAAGGTATCAAAAGCTTTATTGCAAAAATGCGACCCTTCATCACTTATAATGGCCCGCGGAGTACCAAACTTTGTGAAGATGTTCTTTTTCACAAATTCCACCACATTTCTAGCTTCATTGTTGGATAGAGCAATGGCCTCAACCCATTTTGACACATAATCCACAACTACCAAAATGTAGGTATTCCCACAAGATCTTACAAACGGTCCCATGAAATCAATACCCCACACATCAAACATATCAACTTCCAAGATGGTGGTGAGGGGCGTCTCATTTTTCTTTGAAATCCCACATGCCCTTTGACATTCATCACAACGCTTGACTAGATCACTTGCGTCCTTGTAAAGAATAGGCCAATAGAATCCATAACTCAACACTTTTGCCGCCGTTCTCGCTCCACCATGGTGACCACCATATTGTGAAGAGTGGCAAGCATCAAGAATTTCCACTTGTTCCTCCTCCGGCACACATCTTCGAATCACACCATCGGTACAAATTCGGAAGAGGTACGGTTCATCCCAATAGTAGTCAAGGCAATCCCTTTTGAGTTTCTTCCTTTGGTTTGAAGAAAACTCATTCGGTACAATACCACTCACAAGATAATTTGCTAAGTCGGCGAACCATGGCATCTCTAGAAGTTGCTCGTCGGGGAAGGAGTCATTGATTTCAAGGCCGTCATGTGGCCTCCCCTCCTCCTCCAAGCAAGACAAGTGGCCCACCACTTGGTTTTCACTGCCTTTGCGGTCTTGGATTTCTGGATCGAACTCTTGCAATAAAAGCACCCATCTCATTAATCACGCCTTTGAATCTTTCTTGCTCATTACGTACCGAAGCGCCGCATGATCCATGTGGACAATCACCTTTGTACCTATCAAGCGCAGACGGAATTTCTCCATAGCAAAAACAATAGCAATGAGCTCTTTTTCTATCACAGTGTAATTCACTTGGGCATCATTCATGGTCTTACTAGCATAGTAGACCGGATGAAAGATCTTGTTGACATGTTGCCCCAAAACTGCTCTGAGCGCCACATCACTAGAGTCACATATGAGCTCAAAAGGCAAGCTCCAATTCGAGGCGGTTATGATAGGAGTAGTTGTCAATTTGAACTTGAGAAATTCAAATGCCTTCATACAATCCTCATTGAAATGAAATTTGGCATCTTTCTCCAAAACCTTACACAAGGGGTTCAGCACTTTGGAAAAATCCTTTATGACACGCTGGTAGAACCCCGCATGAACCAATAAACTCCTCACTCCCTTCACGGATATTGGAGGTGGAAGTTTAGAAATCACCTCTATTTTCGCCTTGTCGACCTCAATGCCATTCTTTGAAATTTTATGGCCAAGGACAATGCCTTCCTCAACTATGAAATGACATTTCTCCCAATTGAGTACCAAGTTCGTCTCTTCACATCTTGCCAAGACCTTATCCAAATATGTCAAGTAATCATCAAAAGAATTCCCGACTACTGAAAAGTCATCCATGAAAACCTCAAGGAAATCCTCCACTATGTCCGTGAAGATAGCTATCATACATCGTTGAAAAGTCGCTGGTGCATTGCATAAACCAAATGGCATCCGCAAGAATGAGAAAGTACCATAGGGACATGTGAAATTAGTCTTCTCTTGATCCTCCTGAGTAATAAGAATTTGATTGTATCCGGAATACCCATCAAGGAAACCAAAGAAAGCACGTTCGGACAACCTATCAAGCATTTGATCAATGAAGGAAAGTGGGAAATGATCCTTCCTTGTGACTTTGTTGAGCTTGTGATACTCCATACATACTCTCCATCCGGTCACCATTCTTGTAGGAATCAACTCGTTCTTGTCATTGGTGACCACCGTCATGCCCCCTTTCTTTGGGACACATTGCACCGGAGAGGTCCATGAACTATCGAAAATGGGTTAAACAACCCCAGCATCCAACCACTTTATGATCTCCTTTTTGACCACCTTTTGCATTGCTTCATTTAGTCTTCATTGATGTTCAATGGAGGGTTTGGCATCCTCCTCCAAAATAATCTCGTGCATGCAAAAGGCAGGGCTTATACCCCGAATATCCGCCAATGTCCATCTGATAGCTTTCTTCCTCTTTTGTAGCACCGCCAATGTGGAATCTACCTTCACGTTAGTCAAACAAGAGGAAATAATAACCCGTAAAGTAGAACAAGGGCCAAGGAATTCATATCTGAGATGTGGAGGCAATGGCTTTAACTCCAAAGTGGGAGGCTCCTCGTTTGAGGGTTTTGTTGGAGGAGGAGTCCGATTTTCAAGATCCAAGGACAATTTGCGGGGTTCATAAGTGTAAGACCCAATTCCTTGCAATGCATTCACATATTCCACATAGCCATCCTTCTCATCATTATCAAGGTTGAGCAAAACGGCCTCCAAAGTATCATCCACATTCATCATGGCACTAGTATCATTAATAATCACATCACTCACCAAGTCCACAAGCGAACAAACTTCATTGCTATTCGGTTGCCTTATAGATTTGCACACATGGAAAACCACCTTTTTATCACCCACCCGAAAAGTGAGCTCACCGGTTTCCACATCAACAAGAGCCTTCCCCGTAGCAAGGAAAGGTCTCTTAGAATAATAGGCACCTCATAGTCTACTTCACAATCAAGAATCACAAAGTCCACCGGGAGGATGAATTTATCAACACAAACCAACACATTATCAATAATACCTAATGGTCTCTTCATAGTAAGATCTGCCATTTGTAACCTCATAGATGTGGGTCTTGGTTTCCCAATTCCCAAAGTCTTGAAAATCGAATAGAGCATCAAATTGATACTTACCCCAAGATCACAAAGAGCTTTTGCAAAGTCGGCACTTCTAATAGTACAAGGGATTGTGAAAGCGCCGGGATCTTCCAATTTAGGAGCCATTGAATGCACAATTGCACTCACTTGATGTGCCATCTTTATAGTCTCACAATTCATCGACCTCTTCTTTCTCACCAAATCCTTCACGAACTTTGCATAACCGGGCATTTGCTCCAAAGCCTCAACCAATATCACATTAATAGATAGGCTTTTCATCATGTCAATAAACTTTTTGAATTGGTTCTCGCCATTTTACTTGGCAAGCCTTTGAGGGTATGGAGGAGGAGGCCTTGGCATTGGTGCCTTAGCCTTTGGCACTACCGGTTCCGGTATGTCTACAATGTGCTCCCTAGATGAGTTCACTTCCTCTTGAGTCTCCTCCACATTGTCATTAATATCAATTCTTACTTCTTGCGCACCTCCGCAAATGCGCACCTCGTCAGTTCTGCGGGTCCTTCTTGCGCTTCTGTGCAGCCGTAAATGCGGCCCATTTTCCGCAGATGCGGAACTCGCCTGGCTGTTTGGCTTCACAAATGCGGCCCTTGTCTCGCAACTGCTAGGCCGCAGATGCAACATTCTTCCCGCAAATGCGAGACTGGGCAGAACATTAAGGGGTCAAAAATGGCCATTTTACTTCATTTCGTTTGGGTTTTAAAACCTACATTTTTTGGCAATTTGAAGGAGTTTTTCACGACTTCGAACTGGGTAAGTGTTCCTTATCATATATTGATGATATTTTATCAATCCATGTCTATATTCATCCTTTATTTCGGATTTAGATGGAAGAAATTGGAATTTTTGTAAAACTTTTCAAAAAGAAAAATTTAGGATTTGAAGGTCCATTTGACATCGGAACTTGATAATTTTTGTATGGTTGGACTCTTCTCAGAACGGGTGCTCTGATTTTGTGAGTTTTTCCGATATTCGAGATGCGGGCCCTACTGTTGATTTTTTAGATGAATTTTGGATTTTAATTTAAAATAACTAGTAATTTCATGTGGAATTAATTCTTACGAATCATGTTGAGTATATTGAATTGTTTGTTATTAGATTAAAAGCTTTCAGACACTAGTTCGCGAGGCAAAGGTGTATTGGAATCTTGAGTTGGTTGCAAATCGAGGTAAGTATCGTGGTTAACCTTGACTTGAGGGAGTAGGACTTGTTTGTCTATTTGCTACTTGATTTAATGTGCGGGTACAACGTATATGTGAGGTGACGAATACTTATGTATTTTGGTTGAGTCAAAGCATGCTGGAGGAATTTGTTCATTTTGAATAATTGCCTATTTAATTAAGATATTGCTGCTTAAGTTTATTATTGATTATTTGATCATTATTCATGAAATTATTATTGATTTAATTATTGTTGAATATTGTGGAAGAGTGTAAAAGCACTAGGGGTGATGCCGTTCCATTTATATTATTTATACTATCCCTTGTCATGGTGAGAAAGAGTGTAAAAGCATGAAGGGTGATGTAGTGCCATTTTGAGTGTAAAAGCACGAAGGGTGATGCCGTGCTAGAAGAGAGTTAAAGCACGAAGGGTGATGTCGTGCCAATTTTATTATTTATTTATCAATTTATGGAAAGAATGAGAGTAAAAGCACGAAGGGTGATGTCGTGCCAATTTTATTATTTATTTATCAATTTATGGAAAGAATGAGAGTAAAAGCACGAAGGGTGGTGTCGTGCCATTTTCATATTATCAGCTGCTCATTTTATTGTGGATGAATTAATTGGTTGTTACGTGACACTTATCCTGCTGAAATTATTATATCATTTCCCTTTGCATGTTCCCTCCCAAATTTATAAATTGTTATTTATTGTGTTATTGTTGCTTCGTATTTGTATATACTTGTACAAGTTGTTTACGTACGTGTCTTGTCATAGCCTCGTCACTACTTCGTCGAGGTTAGGCTGGACACTTACGGAGTACATGTGGTCGATTTTACTCATACTACACTTTGTACTTCTTGTGTAGATTTTGGAGTTGGTCCCAGTGGCATACCATAGACTTGCTCGGATTCAGCTACCCAGAGGAGACTTGAGGTATAACTGCACAGTGTCCGCAGTTCTGAAGTCCCCTTCTATCTTATCTTAGCTATGTATTATTTTTCAAACATCTTAAATTTTATTCAGACCTTTATTTGTATAATTCTAGTAGCTCCTGCACTTGTAACACCAGATTCGGGGATGTATCTGGATGATTCGGTTATTATGGTCTTTCACACTTTATTTCAGTAATTGACTTCCATTTAGTTTAATTTATTTTTAAAAAAGAAAAAAAATAGTTGCAATTATTTTAACGTTGGCTTGCCTAGCAAGTGAAATGTTAGGCGCCATCACGGTCCTGAAGGTGGGAATTTCGGGTCGTGACAGAAGGGTGATGCCATACTATTTCATTTGAGTGTAATACACGAAAGGTGATGTCGTGCCATTTCATTTAAGAGTAAAAGCACGAAGGGTGATGTTGTTCCATTTCATTTTTATTATCCTGATCTCATTTACATTATCATGTGAGGATGAGAGTAAAATCACGAAGGGTGATGTCGTGCCATTTTATTTATATTATCATGCTTTTATATTATCACGATTTCATGGCACGAAGGGTGTTTCCGTGCAGGCGAGGACGAGGGACATGCATTATGTTGTGATATCTTTTCCTTGTGTATACGTTCATGCCTTTATCTTGAGCTGTTATTGTCGTACCAATGTTTCCTATGTGGCTTGTCATTATTGTTTTGTCTTTGTTCTCTATCTCAATTGTTGTTGTGTTGCCCGTGCCTTCTACTTGTTTAACTTGCAAATATCATGCCTACTTCCTGCTGTTATATATAAATCCATGTCGTATCTAATTTGTTGCACTTTAGTATATGCTTTCTACCATGTTAGCCATTCATGCCTCTATTTGTTAGCTTATACAGATCATTCTTTCCCCCTCTTATTTGTTATATCTACATCTATGCCTTCTACCCTGATAGTTAGGTAAAATTATGTTCTTCTTTCCTAATTGATGTCATCGTTTCTATGTTTCCTACCTTGTCATTACTGTTATCGGCATTCCTTTCACCTTGTTGGCACTGTTACACGTATATTTGGTGAGGATGAAAAAAATATACGAAGGGTGTTGTTGTGCCATTGGATTTGATGTCTTGAGTATATTTATCACACTATAAAAGTTATGGATTTATTACTGTGATTGCTGGTTATCGCTCTAAGGAAAGGATTGGTCGTGATGTTGAGGAATACTAATCGTGGTTCTTCTAGAATTCATTTACTGCTTCGCATAATTGTTTCCTCGTACCCTATTCTGTTATGTTCTAGTATTTTTCTATTGCTAGTATTTTGTACAGGTTATATCAGTGAGTATCTTTTAACTAAAAAGCCTCGTTACTACTTTACCGAGGTTAGACAAGATACTTACTGAGTACATGGGGTCGGTTGTACTCATACTACACTTCTGCACCTTGCATGCGGATTTTGGAGCGGAGCTGTGGTGAATGTCAGAGGCTGACTTTGAAGATGTTCATGCCTTCCGGATGTGGCTACCACTTGTCCCTGGATAGTTCTAGAGTTGAATTCTGTTTATATACATTTTAAACAGAAGTTGTATTTATTTCATATCCGTTTTTACAATAATCCGGTATTAGTAGCTCATGTCTTGTGCTACTAGTCCTTGAGATTTTGTATGGAATCCAGTCATATCATTTATTGATCACCTTTATTTTTCTTAGAATTGTGTTAACTGTTAATTGGCTGACCTAGCGGGTCGGGTTAGGTGCCATCACGACTAGTTAATTTTGGGTCGTGACAGTTTTTGACTCATCAGAAGATGATACCAACAATTACTACCAAGAAGAATACTTAAATACTTTAATACCAAATGGCCTTCTACCGTACATGTTTGTTGTCAAGTTCATTATTGCTTACATATGTTAGTATTACCATATATATAATAGACTAAGTTAAAATTTATCTTCCATTGCATATAGGTTGATTTTGAATAAAAATATGCCCGTCATGTTTCTGAAAACTTAGATCCGCGGAATAACTTATGTAATAGTACACATATGGTATATAAAAGTTTTGACAATAACGTCATACATGTAGAACTTATGATACTGGTCAATGTGCTTCTATGTATGCTTTATCCCTGAATTCAACTTTTGTTTTTCGAAACTAAAGAACATCCTTTTAAATTTGTGTGAAAATAATTTTCAATATGTTTATATTTTTTAATTGTAATAAATAAAGCACAAGGACAAACATCCTAAATATTGAACAATATTTACCACAATATGTTTTCTTACACAAATAACTATATGTTACACTTTCAAGAGAGATATCAATATCGACAACAAGAGTTCTGGTTATGGCAGAATAACCAAAGCATTAGAAGAAAACATATACAAAAAAAAAACACCATCTATAAAGAAGTGTTTGGTAAGATACCATCACTTTAGATATCTTTAAACTAAAATACATAATTATCTATTTAACATTACTAAAATTGATCTTTTATGTAAGTTCTGATGATGTCCTTTCATTTTGAATTCACGTATTATGCTAATGTAATAATATTTTTCGGCATTTAGATGATTGTTGTAGTATTAAATATAAAATTTCTCTCATTAATTAAATTTTATTGTTCCTTCATTTAAATAAAGATTTAAATCATCATGTGTCATATTTAACGTGCAATGCACGTTTATAGATACTAGTTATACATAAATTAGTGAAGTACAAGTTTATGTGAATGATCGATGTGGATCATAATGTGTTGACTTATTTGTCGAGGTCAAGATGATTGGATATTATTAAAACTTATACAAATATAAATTAAACTTTAATTAGAAACATGTGATACTGTTACTCACAATTTAATTTCATGAGGAGCACACATGTAATGAAGCATATCTCACCTAATAATAATATTTCTGGAGTATGTTTCTTTCATCTATTTTTGTTGCTCTATTATGATTAGGACTCTTGTTGTAGACATTGATATCCCTCTTGGATGTGCTACGTAAAGTTCGTTATATGACAAAACCTGAGAAATTTATGTTGTACATATAAAATTTATTTGTATCTCTATATATTATATTTTGAATTCTTCTGGCACAACCCAAAAGCATAACTAATTGGTCAAGGAGGTTCAAAACCTTTGTAAGATCATTGGTTCAATTCCCATTGGTCACATTTTCTTTTATTTTGAACCCTTAACGTTAATCCTGCCTCCGCCCCTGGTAGGGGAACGTGGGAAAACATTAAGACAACAAGCTTCAGTTGATGTAACCTTCTCTTTGCTTCAACACTTCTTTTCTTTCAAAATTGATTATCGCCTCCTTCAGTGTAATGCTTGGCCATTTGAGGTCGGTTTTCAATTTCGAGAAAATTTGTATAAGTTTTCCAGCGGTAAGTGATATACTACTAATCTTGAAGGATCTACTTTGCTTTGATTTTCTTGTTCTCTCTCTTGTTTAATGGGTTAATTTCATAAGAGATTACTCAATTTGTAGTATAATTTAAGATGCATAATAACTGTCGGTTAACGGCAGTAACTTTCTCAAGTTTTTCATATGTTGAAGTTTATGAATAAAAATTAGATAAGACGTCATTTCCATTAGCGTTTATACTATTCGGTTACATTTCTAAGATTTGTTTTAGTTTTATAACTTGTTTAACATTTATACTATTCATTCTACGCAGAGGCAAAGCCAGAATTTGAAACTTGTAGGTTCAGTATTCTAATTCTTTTAAGTTAATAGGTTCTTAATCAATAATTTGTACAAAAATTAATAATTTTTTAAGACAAATATAGAGTTTGGACAAAAATTACTGGATTCAACCGAACCCGTATTCAAAGGGCTAGCTCCACCTCTGATTCTATGGAGTAAGATTATTATGTTATGGTATATATATTTAGGTTCAATACTTCTCATTTTTTATTTTTCCCGACTTACTAGTTGGTGAGGACTTAGGATGCTAAGTCGATAGGATTAATATCCACGGTAAAAGGAAAACTTCAAATCAGAAAACATTTTCTCTTTTTATGTATTCAAAGTTTATTTTACTCGATTGTAGTTGGAGGTTAAGGAGATTTTATCGCTTTCATGACAATCTAATTTAACTATGTATAGTATTTTGTAAGCAGTAGACGTTAAGGTGGCTGTTAATGAGGGGGTGCGATTCTTTGGCTTGGGCTATTTGTAGGCTATTCGTTTTTTCTTTTTTCTTTTACAAATATAAATAAGATATTTAGGTTATTTAGGAGGGCATTTGGGTAATTCAACTTTTTAGTTAAGGGGTTTCCACTTTTATAATAACTAGTTTCTGGACATGTGATGTAACGACCCGACTGGTCGTTTTGCTTTCAAGGACAACGTTTCCCTAAATAAGACTCCCCATATGTGCTTTTACTGTTTTATGACGCGTGGGGATGGTTAGTTCGGGATTGGAAGGGTTCGGGTTTTAATCGCAACACTTGGTTCCTTATTGTTGGCTAAATAAGGCTAAGTTTGACTTTGGTCAACGTTTTGAGTAAACGACCTCGGAATCGGGATTTGACGGTTCCAATAGATTCGTATAATGATTTTGGACTTGGGCGTATGTTCGGATCAGGTTTTGGATGACCCGGGAGCATTTCGGCGCCTAATATTGATAGTTGGCAACTTGAAGGTTTTAAAGTTATTTAAATTTGGTTTGAAATAGGATTTGGTGTTATCGGGTTCCAATTGAGAATCCGAGACCGAAAATAGTTCCGTATGGTGATTTAAGACTTTCACGCAAAATTTGGTTTCATTCTGAATAGTTTAAGTACGATTCGACGCATTCGGAGTAAATTGGAAGAACTTGAAGTTCATAAGTTGATTCGATTTGGTTTGGGGTGTGATTCTTAGTCTTGATGTTGTTTTATGCGTTCCGAGGGTTCGAGTGAGTTCGTTTTACGAGTTCAAACTTGTAGGTATATTTGGACGGGACGCCCGGGGACCTCGGGTGTTAATCGGACGAGGCGTGGAACTCATTTGGACTTGGAGGAGCAGCTGAAGCACCAGGTTTCTGGTGTAATCGCACCTGCGGAGGGCTAGTCGCAGGTGCGAGCTCGCAGAAGCGAGCCATGGACCGCAGAAGCGGCACAGCACAGGCTACCTAGTGACCACAGAAGCGGCAAAGGGACTGCACCTGCGGAAGTGCAGGTACGAAGGAAGCCATCGCAGAAGCAAGACGAGCACGCAGGTGCGACGCACGCACCGCAGAAGCGGTCTCGCAGAAGCGAGCCGCTGGTCGCAGAAGAGAAGAAGTCAGCTGAGGGGGGAGGACCGCATCTGCGCGGCTCTTTCCGCAGATGCGAATTCACAGATGCGGCCATGGAGCCGCAGGTGCGGAAATCGCTGAAGGCATAACCTTCATTTAAGTTGGGGTTAGAACATTTTGGGGCCATTTATTTCACTCTTTGGGGCGATTTTAGAGCTGGTTAGAGAGGGGTTTTCACTAGCTATTCGAGGTAAGTAATTTCTACCTAATGTGAGTTAAATACATAGTTTATGGGCAGATTTTAACATGTAAATTGAGAAAACAATTGTGGGTTTAGTTGAAAAAATTAGGTTTTGATAAAAATGGTATTTAACCACGAAAATGGTTATGGAATTGAGTGAAAACTATATATTTGAGTTTGTGAGGTTTTGGGTAATAACTTTCTTCGAAAACTTTTCAGAATCCGGGCATGTGGGCCCAAGGGGTGAATTTTAGGAATCCTTCAAATTGGGGTTGGGTAATCACTCAAATAGTTTGAATATGAACTTTCGAACATGTATTGATTTATTTATGTAACGTTTGACTAGCTTTGGATTGTTCGACACTGAGTTGGGACTTTAGAGCAGAATTTTGACCGGAAAGTGAGCCTTGAAACGAGGTAAGTCTTTTGTCTAATTTTGTAAGAGGGAATTTACCCCAAATGTGATTTAAATTATTGTTTGCCTCTAATTGTGGGGGGCTACGTACGTACGAGGTGACGAGAGTCCGTGCGTAGCTATTATTTATGCTATGTCCGGGTACTTTAGGACCCAAATCATGAATTATTTGAATGTCGCACCTGGTTTGTTAATTAAAGTGCCTACAATATATTAATCTTGTTAGAGGAATTGTGAAAGACGGTTAAGGGAATTTGTACTACATTATGTGCTAGCCTTTAATAACCTTAACTCAAATGCTTACAACGTATCGTCTCTTCTTGTGGAGCAGGTCGAATGCCTCGGCAGTAGATAGATGCATCTATGGTTCGTGCCGCTCGACCCTTGGCAGTATACACATTATTCTTGATCGGGCTGTACGACCTCGACATAATCGTGCGTGTAAATACTCAGAGTTTAATTATATATTTGATATCATTTCATGGCTTGAAAGGTTAAAAGTATATATGATAGAATTAATCTGGGACTTACAATGTGTGAAAGAAATTTGTTGCTTCCTGCTTGTTATTGAGTTATTATTATTATTTACATAACCCTTGTTATTTAGAACTTATGTACTTTTATTGGTAGCCCATAGTAAGTGTCGATGTCGACCCCTCGTCACTACTTCTTCGAGGTTAGAATTGATACTTACTAGGTACATGTTATTTATGTACTCACGCTATACTTCTGTATTGACCGTGCAGGATCTGAGACAGGTGCATCTGGAGGTCCTACCTCCGCCCGTCCTAGATATCCCGAGGCATAGTGGTGAGCTGCTTCCCGAGCCGTTCTGCAGCCCCTAGAGACTCTCATTTTTATTTATATTCTATCTACTTTATTTCGGACAATAGTTAGAGTTTTGTATATCCTACTAGTTGCTCATACACTTGTGACACCAGATCTTGGCACACACTCTAGTAGACCTTATGGTTTTGGGGTATTTACATATTTGTGCTTGCATTCAGATGTTTTTATTTTAATCATTTGACTCTCTATTTCTCAAATTTCTAAACAAATGAGATTTAATTACTTTGAAATTGTTTAAAAGGAGGAATCACGTAGTAAATTCATCATAGGCTTGCCTAGCAGCGATGTTAGGCGCCATTACGGCCTATAGGAAATATTGGGTCGTGACAACATGGTATTAGAGCATTAGGTTCACGTAGGTTTCACAAGTTATGAGCATGCCCAATAGAGTCTTGCGGATCGGTGCGGAGATGTCCACTTATCTTCGAGAGGCTATATGGTGTTAGGAAGCTACTCTTTCTTCATCTCCTATAGTGCAGTTGATGTAGTACTAAGTATTTTTCTCTCATTCTCTCATAGATGGTGAGAACGCCCATAACAGATGTACCAGACCATGGAGGAGCTTCTACCCCTGTTGCCAGAGGCTGAGGCTGAGGCCGACGGAGGGCTCCAGTTCTTGGTAGAGGACGAGGGCATCCTAGAGTTGCTCCAGCTACACCACCACGAGTAGAGGATCCCATTATTGAGGAGCAGGGTGAGGTGCCCGCAGCAGGACCAGACCCGGTAAAATTTCATGTCCGCACCGGGATTCTAGGAGGTCATGGGTCGTATGCTACGGTTCATGGATTCTATGACTCAGGTTCGTTTATTTCCAGCAGGCCCTGCCATATCTTAGGCAGGAGGGGGAGCACAGACCCCTACCGGTCAGGCTCCAGGGCACGCAGCTGCCATATATCAGACCCCGGGTGCACTATCCATGGATGGAGCTCAGCCAGTTGTGGCAGCTATACCTCAGCCAATACCAGTTGCGGCCGACGATCCGCATAGGCTATTGGACAGATGGACCAGGCTACAGCCTCCTGTATTTGGAGGTGAGCGACATGAGGAACCCCGGGATTTATTGACCCGTGCAGGGACAGACTGCACAATATGAGGATATTGGAGTTTCATGGGGTGGATTTTACCACTTTCTAGCTAGAGGGCAGGGCCCGTTGGTGGTGGCAGTCATATCTACTCGGTAGACCAACAGGTTCTCCTCCCATGACTTGGGACTAGTTCACATGCCTCTTCTTGGACATATATATTCAACCCTCTCAGAGGGAAGCGTTGCGATTTAAGTTCAAGCAGCTCCAGCAGGGCCAGCTATCAGTAACTAACTATGAGGCGAGATTCTCTGAGTTGTCTCGCCATGCACTTAAGATACTCCCGACCGATGCAGAGAGGGTGCGCAGGTTTGTTACCGGTTTGCATTCTGCTAGCCAGGCCATTATGGCCATAGAGGTGGAGATGGGGACTTCTTACAAGCAAGTTGTAGAGATAGCTCGAAGGATCGAGGGTGCACATCAGCATGGTCGGGAGCAAGATACGAGAGATAAGCAGTTCCGGTATTCTAGAAAGTTCAGCGGTGCCCCAGCTGGGGGCAGGGCTTAGTTCATGAGGGGTTAGTCTAGCAGGCCCACATATCTAGAGCCACCACCACCTCGGGGTGCTCCAGTGTGACCTTATTTCAGTGCCATGCTAGAGAGTTCTTTTCGCCTGCCAACTGTTCATGGTTCCTCCAGTGGGTATTCAGGCCATCAGAATCAGACTTCAGGTTAGTAGTCCATCGTACCGAGAGGTTGTTTCAAGTGCGGGGATCTCAGTCATGTGCGGAGGTTCTGCCCCATACTTCGGGGCAAGGCAGTACAGCAGGGTCAATAGCCTATTATTCCAGCACCAGCTACCCCACCAGTCGTCCGACAGCCTAGAGGCGGATAATAGCTGGGTAGGGGTCGTCCTAGAGGTGGAGGCAAGTCGGGTGGAGGCCAGTCAGGTGGCATTTCGGCTAGGTTCTATTCTTTTCCTACCAGACCAGATGCAATGGCCTCAGATGCCGTGATCACATGTATTATTTCTGTCTTCGGTAGGGATGCTTCGGCCTTATTTGACCTAGGGTCTACGTATTCATATGTTTCATCTCTGTTTGCTCATTTCTTGGGTGTTTCTCGCGAGTCCTTGGGTACTCTTGTTTATGTGTCCACACCAATGGGTGATTCTGTGGTTGTGGATTGGATCTATCGGTCCTGCATTGTTACATTCTGTGGTTATGAGACTAGAGTGGATCTTCTGTTGCTTGATGTGACCGACTTTGAGTTCATCATGGGCATGAATTTGTTATCTCCATATCACGCCATCCTTGATTGTCATGCCAAGACTGTTACCTGGGCGATGCCAAAGTTGCCTAGATTGGAGTGGAAGGGTTCGCCTGTCAGTACAACTAGTCAGGTTATTTCTTTTCTGAAGGCTTGACATATGGTCGAGAAGGGGTGCTTGGCTTACCTAGCATATGCTCAGGATACTACCACACGGACGCCGATGATTGATTCAGTTCCCGTGGTCCGGGAGTTATCCGATGTGTTTCCTTCTAATCTCCCAGGCATGCCACCAAATCATGATATCGATTTCCTTATTGATTTGGCTCCAGGTACCAATCCCATATCTATTCCATCGTACTGCATGGCTCCGAAAGAGTTGAAGGGGTTGAAGCATCAACTTGAGGAGTTTCTAGAAAAAGGGTTCGTCAGACCGAGTGTGTCGCATTGGGGTGCACCAGTGTTATTTGTGAAGAAGAAAGATGGGACTATGCGGATGTGCACTGATTACCGCCAGTTGAACAAAGTTACCATTAAAAACAAGTACTCGTTGTTGTGTATTGATGACTTGTTTGACCAGCTGCAGGGTGCTAGGGTGTTCTCCAAGGTTGACTTGAGATCGGTGTAACATCAACTGAATATTCAGGATTCCGATATATCGAAGACTGCTTTTCGGACGAGTTATGGCCATTATGAGATTCTAGTGATGTCCTTTGGCTTGACTAATTCCCCGACGACATTTATGGATTTGATGAACTAGGTGTTCAGGCCGTATATTGATTCATTTGTCATTGTCTTCATTGATGACATTTTGATCTACTCACGTAGCATGGAGGAGCATGAGCAGCATTTAAAAATGGTGTTACAGACCTTGCAGGAACAGATGTTATATGCTAAGTTCTCCAAGTGTGAGTTTCGGTTGGATTATGTAGCATTCTTAGGGCGTGTTGTATCAGGCGAGGGTATTAAGGCTGATCCCAAAAAGATCGAGGCAGTTCAGAGTTGGCCTCGTCCTACCACAGCGACCGAAATCAGGAGCTTACTGGGTTAGCAGGTTATTATCATCGGTTTGTGGAGGGCTTCTTATCCATTGCAGCACCTTTGACTAGATTGACACAGAAGGGTGCTCCGTTCCGATGGTCCGATGATTACGAGGTGAGCTTTCAGAAGCTCAAGATCATTTTAACTTCAGCACCAATGCTAGTGCTGCCTTCCGCTTCAGGGATGTATATTGTGTATTGTGATGCTTTACGCATTGGTTTGGGTTGTGTATTAATTTAGGAGGGGCGAGTTATTGCATATGCTTCACGACAGTTAAAGCCCCACGAGAAGAGTTATCCTGTACACGATTTGGAGTTGGCCGCGATTGTTCATGCTCTAAAGATCAGGAGGCATTATCTTTATGGGGTGTCCTGTGAGATTTACACCGATCATCGCAACCTGCAACATTTGTTCAAGAAGATGGACATCAATTTGAGGCAGCCCAGGTGGCTTGAGTTACTGAAGGATTATGATATTACCATCTTTTATCATATAGGCAAGGAAAATGTAGTTGCAGATGCATTGAGCAGAAAGGCGGAGAGTATGTGTGTTTGGCATTCATTTCAGCGGAGGAGAGGCCACTAGCTTTGGACATTCAGTCCTTAGCTAACAGACTTGTGAGGTTGTATATTTTCGAGCCCAGCCGAGTTCTTGCATGCGTCATCACTTAATTTTCACTATTCAGGTAGATCAAGGATCGCTAGTTTGATGATCCGCACTTGTTGGTCCTCAGAGAGACGGTACTACAGGGTGGTGCCAAGAAGGTTACTATCGGTAAGGATGGTGTTCTGCGACTTTAGGGTCGCCTATGTGAACCTAATGTTGACGGCTTGAGGGAGAAGATCCTAGAGGAAGCACACAGTTCTCACTATTCCACTCATCCAAGTGCTACCAAGATGTATCGCGACCTGAGGCTGCATTATTGGTGGGGTCGGATGAAGAAGGACATAGTTAAGTATTTTGCGAGGGGCCTAAAATACCAGCAGGTCAAGTATGAGCATCAGAGGCCAGGTGGCCTACTTCAGCATATGACTATACCTGAGTGGAAGTGGGACCGTATTACGATGGATTTCATAGTTGGGTTGTCGCGGACCTTGCGGAAGTTTGATGCAGTTTGGGTCATTGCCGACAGGTTGACCAAGTCAGCACACTTTATTCCGGTTGTGACCACGTATTCTTCGGAGAGATTGGCCCCGATTTATATTAAAGAGATTGTTAGGTTGCATGGTGTGCCAGTTTCCATCATATCATATAGAGGTCCTCGGTTTACTTCACATTTCTGGAGAGTAATATAGAGTGAGTTGGGGACCCGTTAGAGCTCAGCACAGCCTTTCAACCGCAGACCAATGGGCAATCAGAGTGGACAGTTCACATCTTGGAGGACATGCTCAGAGCATGTGTGATTGACTTTGGAGGGCAGTGGGATCAATTCTTGCCTTTGGCCGAGTTTTCCTACAACAACAGTTATTAGTTCAGCATCGAGATTGCTCCATTTGAGACTTTATATAGTCAGCAATGTCGTTCTCCCATCGGATGGTTTGAGCCCGGCGAGGCTAAGTTATATGGTACAGACTTGGTGAATGATGCCTTGGAAAAGGTAAGGTTGATTTGGGAGCGAATTCGCACAGCACAGTCCAGACAGAAGAGTTACGCAAATTAGAAGGTGCGTGATTTATCATTTATGGTGGGCGAGAAAGTTCTCTTGAAGGTCTCGCCGATGAAGGGAATCATGAGGTTCGGGAAGAACGGCAAGTTGAGCTCAAGGTTTATAGGTCCATTAGAGGTGTTGAGGCAAGTTGGGGAGGTTGATTATGAGCTTGCCTTGCCTCCCAGTCTATCGGGATTTCATCCGATTTCCAGGTGTCTATGCTATGGCGGTATCATGCAGACAGGTCGCATGTGTAGGACTTCAGCACGGTTCAGCTAGATGAGAGCCTGGGTTATGAGGAGGAGCCAATTGCCATTGTCGACAGGCAGGTTCGCCAGTTAAGGTCCAAGAAGATTTCTGCGGTAAAAGTTTAGTGGAGAGGCCAACTAGTCGAGGAGGCGACTTAGGAGGCCGAGGAGGACATGCGGAGCAGATATCCACAATTGTTCAGCACTTCAGGTATGATTCTAGACACGTTCGAGGACGAACATTTATTTAATAGGTGGAGAATGTAATGACACAATCGGTCGTTTTGCTTTCTAGGACCCCGTTCACCTAAATAAGACTCCCCATGGTTAGTTCGGGATTGGAAGGGTTTGGGCTGAAATCGGAACAATTGGTTCCTTAATGTTGGCTAAATAAGGCTAAGTTTGACATTGGTCCACGTTTTGAGTAAACGACCTCGGAATCAGAATTTGACTGTTCCAATAGGTTCGTATAATGATTTTGGACTTAGGCGTATGTTCGGATCGGGTTTTTGAATGACCCGAGAGCGTTTCAGCGCCTAATATTGATAGTTGGAAACTTGAAGGTTTTAAAGTTCTTTAAATTTGGTTTGAAGTAGGATTTGGTGTTATCGGGGTCCAATTGGGATTCCGAGACGGAAAATAGTTATGTATGATGATTTAAGACTTGCACGCAAAAATTGGTGTCATTCGAGTAGTTTAAGTACGATTCGGCACATTCAGAGTAAATTGGAAGAACTTGAAGTTCCAGTTGATTCGATTTGGTTTGGGGTGTGATTCTTAGTCTTGATGTTATTTTATGTGTGGAAATCGTTGAAGGCAGAACCTTCATTTAAGTCGGGGTTAGAACTCTTTTGGGTCATTTATTTCACTCTTTGGGGCGATTTTGNCCAGGTTTCTGGTGTAATTGCACATTCGGAGGGCTAGCCGCAGGTGCGAGCTCGCAGAAGCGAGCCATGGACCGCAGAAGCGGCGCAGCTCAAGCTGCCCAGTGATTGCAGAACCGGCGAAGGGACCGCACATGCAGAAGCACAGGTGCAAAGAAAGCTATCGCAGAAGTGGGAGGAGCACCAGGTGTGACGCACGCACCGCAGAAGCAAGCCGTTGGTCGCAGAAGTGAAGAGGTCAGCTGAGGGGGAGGACCGCCTCTGCGAGGTCCTTACTGAGATGTGTCCAAGGAGGCGCATGTGCGGATATCGTTGAAGGCAGAACCTTCATTTAAGTCGGGGTTAGAACATTTTGGGGTCATTTATTTCACTCTTTGGGGCGATTTTGGAGCTGGTTAGAGAGGGGTTTTCACTAGCTATTCGAGGTAAGTAATTTCTACCTAATGTGAGTTAAATATATAGTTTATGGGTATCACAACCCAAAATTCATTAAAGGTCGTGATGGCACCGGACACCGCTATCAAGCAAGCCAAAAATAAATACTTAATTTGGTTCTCATTTTTAATATTTTAGAAATCATATTTTTCTTCAATTAAATAGTAAAAGATGGAATCTACAATGTAAATAATAATATTTTTATAACAATTTCAATACAGGACAACCCAAATCACCCCAAAATTCGGTGTCACAAGTGCATGAGCCTCAACTAGGAATGCAAAATAAAATACAACATCTGTCCGGAATACAAATTCGAACAGGAGAAATATAAATACTCTGAAGGAGACTCTGCTGGCTGCGGACTCGTAACGTGAAATGCAGCTCACCTATGTCCCCGCAATAACCGCGCCTCTGCACCCACAAGGCCGCTAGACATATATGCACCTGCACAAAAATGTGCAGCAAGTGTAGTATGAGTACGTAAATCAACGCGTACCCAGTAAGTATCCCGCCTAACCTCGAAAAACTAGTGACGAGGGATCGACTTCGACACTTACTACAGGCTATAAATAAAATATCAATGATATAATTAGGCATGGATTACGTAGAACGGCTGTAAGCTCAATATCATGACATAAGTAAATAATTCTTTTATTCATAAGAAATTTCCAAATTTATTTTTGTCATTTAACATTTTTTTATCTCGGGCCAATGAAGGCAATATCAATTATTATATAATTCCAAAAATATATCATGCGCAAATCATACCGAGGTCTTACGGCCCGATCCAACATAAATATTTAAATTGTGCACTGCAGAGGGTCGAACGACGCGAATCATAGATGCATCTATTTAACCTGTCGAGGTGTTCGACCCGCTCCACAAAAGAGAAAAATATAATTTAAAATAACAAAATTCAAGATTTATTAAGGCAACTATTCAAGAAATACAAATTCTCATTTTACGGTCAAGAAGAATGGAGTTTAACCTTTTAAAGTTCCTTTACCAAGTTTTAATATGATTTAAGCAATTTAGATTAACAAGTAGGATGCAAGCATCGCAATTATAACATGATCTGGGTCCTAGACTACCCGGACATAAGCATATCAGTAGCTACACATGGACTCTCGTCACCTCGTATGTACGTAGCCCCCACAAATAGAAGCACATATTGGATTATTTCACCTATCGGGTTAATTCCCTCTTACAAGGTTAGAAAGGAGACTTACCTCACTCCGACGTTCCAAAATCGGCTCCAACGTCTCCCTAACACTTCAAACCTGTGACCGCCGATCCAAAACTAGTCAAATGAGACACAACCCAATCAAAATATACTCTAATACTCATAATTAATCAGTTTATAATAATTTCCAACTCCGCTCGAAAAATCGATAAAGCAACCCTTGGGCCTGGATTCCGAAAATTTTCGAAGACAAACACTACCCATAGTACCACGAACTCAAATATATAATTTATTCTCAATTTCATGCCCAAATTCGTGATCAAAATCCAAGAATACTAATTTCTAGGTTTTTCTTCAAAATTCTAAATTTTTACTAATTTTCATGTTTAAATCCATATATAAACCATGTATTTAACCCAAAATAAGAAGAAGTCACTTATCCCATAATAGAGGATGAAGGTGGCACTCCAAACCTGCTCCAAAATCGGCTCCCATGGACAAAATGAAGTGAAATTAAACCCAACTCTCATTTTGAATAAAATACTGCCCAGCCACGATCTTCGCACCTGCGGTCCAATAGCCGCATTTGCGGCTTCGCACATGCAAAATTTCCATCGGAGGCGCGGTTCAAGCTCAGCCCGATATTTCCCGCATCTGCGCCCCATGTAGCGCATCTGCGCGTCCGCTTCTGCGGTCACCAAGTGCTTTTGCACTCGCGCACTTGCGGGTTTATGCCCGCTTTTACGGCCCCAGCCTTTTTGGCCAGCCTCCGCTTCTGCAACCCTCATGGCCGCTTATGTGGCTCAGCACCTGCAGCCCTAACCTTGCAGGTGTGGTTACACTAGAAGATAGCAGCCTCAACATTTCTTCCAAGTCCAAGCTCGATCCGTTAACTATCCGGAATTCACCCGAGGCCCTCGGGACCCTAACCAAATATACAAACACGTCCCAAAATATATTACGAACTTAGTCGAGCCTTTAAATCATATCAAACAATGCTAAAAACACGAATCACCCTCCAATTCAGATTTAATGAACTTTGAAACTTCAAACTTTTACCTTCGATGCTGAAACCTAACAAATCACGTCTGATTGACCTCAAATTTTGCACACAAGGCATAATTGACATTACGGACCTACTCCAACTCCCGGAATCGGATTCCAATGCCGATATCAAAAAGTTCACTCCCGGTCAAACTTTTCAAAAACCTTCAAATTTCTATTTTTCGCCAAATGACCCCGAAACAACCTGCAAACCTCCAAATCCACTTCCGGACGGGCCCCTAAGTCCAGAATCACCATACGGAGCTATTCCCAGGCTCGAAAACCCAATCGGACATCGATGACATTGAAATGCACTTCAACCCAAATTTATGAAATCCTTCCAAAATGCCAACTTCTACAATAGGTGCTGAAACGCTCCCGGGTCATCCAAAACCCGATCCAGACATACGCCCAAGTCCAATATCATCATACGAACTTGTTGGAACCTTCAAATCTCGATTCCGAGGTTGTTTACTCAAAAATATCCTTTAGTCAATTCCTCCAACTTAAATCTTCCGAAATTAGAATTTTCTTTCCAAATCAACTCCGAACTTTCCGAAATTAAATTCCGACCACACGTACAAGTCATAATACCTGAAGTGAAGCTGCTCACGATCTCAAACCGCTGAATGATGCGCTAGAGCTCAAAATGACCGGTCAGGGCATTATAATGGGTAGATTTTAACATGTAAATTGAGAAAACAATTGTGGATTTAGTTGAAAAACCTAAGTTTTGATAAAAATGGTATTTAACCACGAAAATGGTTACGTAATTGAGTGAAAACCATATATTTGAGTTCGTGAGGTTATGGGTAACAACTTTATTCGAAAACTCTTTAGAATCTGGGCACGTGGGCCCAGGGTTGAATTTTACGAATCCTTCAAATTGGGATTGGGTAATCACTCTAATAGTTTGAATATGAACTTTCGAACATGTATTGATTTAGTTATATAACGTTTGGCTAGCTTTGGATTGTTCGACACCGAGTTAGAACTTTAGAGCAGAATTTTGACTGGAAAGTGAGCCTTGAGACGAGGTAAGTCTCTTGTCTAACCTTGTAAGAGGGAATTTACCCCATAGGTGATTTAAACTATTGTTTGCCTCTAATTGAGGGTGCTATGTATGTATGAGGTGACGAGAGTCCGTGCGCAGTAACGCTTATGCTGTGTCTGGGTAGTTTAGGACCCAAATCATGAATTATTTGAATGTCGCACCTGGTTTGTTAATTAAAGTGCCTACAGTATATTAATCTTGTTAGAGGAATTGTGAAAGACGGTTAAGGGAATTTGTACTACATTGTATGCTAGCCTTTAATAACATTAAGTCAAATGCTTACAATGTATTCTCTCTTCTTGTGGAGCGGACCGAACGCCTCAGCAGTAGATAGATACATCTATGGCTCGTGCCACTCGACCCTCGATAGTGTACACATTATTCTGGATCGGGTCGTACGACCTCGGCATAATCGTGCGTGTAAATACTCAGAATTTAATTATATATTTGATATCATTTCATGGCTTGAAAGGTTAAAAGTATACATGATAGAATTAATCTGGGACTTACCATGTGTGAAAGAAATTTGTTGCTTCCTGCTTGTTATTTTGTTATTATTATTATTTACATAACCCTTGTTATTTAGAACTTCTGTACTTTTATTGATAGCCCATAGTAAGTGTCGATGTCGACCCCTCGTCACTACTTCTTCGAGGTTAGACTTAATACTTTCTGGGTACATGTTGTTTATGTACTCACGCTACACTTCTGCACTGACCGTACAGGATCAGAGGTAGGTGCATCTGAAGATCCTACCGGTGCGTGTCCCAGATATCCCGAGGCGTATTGGTGAGCTGCTTCCCGGGCCGTTCTGCAGCCCCTAGAGTCTCTCTTTTATATTTATATTCTGTCTACTTTATTTCGGACAGTAGTTAGAGTTTTGTATATTCTACTAGTTGCTCATACACTTTTGACACCAGATCTTGGCACACACTCTAGTAGACCTTATGGTTTTGGAGTATTTACATATTTGTTCTTGCATTCAGATATTTTCATTTTAATCATTTGACTCTCTATTTCTCAAATTTCTAAACAAATGGGATTTAATTACTTGAAAATTGTTTAAAAGGAGGAATCACGGAGTAAATTCATCATAGGCTTGCCTAGCAGCGACGTTAGGCGCCATCACAACTTATAGGAAAAATTGGGTTGTGACATGTGCGATGCACGTGTATCTCTAAATTAGTATTAATCAGTGGAAGAAAGCATGACTATGTCCAACTATTCCAAGAGACAATTTTATGTTTTAGTTTCTCGGTGTTTTGATCAATTTATTATTCTCTATTACTTTTAATTAATTCCATGAGATAATCTATGTTAGCCACAAAAAGATATTGCACAATTAAGTATAGGCGGCATAAATAAGAAAACTTTGTCATAAAAGTTACTCAATGAAAGCTCAATTAAGCGGGATCTAACATTATTTGACCAAACCATATTTAATGACGTATTTTCAACTTGGTTTCAATTATTATCTTTTTAATTGTCAACATGATTATGAAAATACATATTCTGAAAAAACAAATTCTGTTCCTTTTACCCGGCATGTATTTTTTATATACTAGTATCTATGAACGTGCGTTGCACGTTAATAATGACACTTGATGATTTAAATATTTATTTATATGAAGGAACAAAAAAATTAATCAATGAGAGAAATTTTATGTATAATAATACAATAATCATCTACATGCCGAAAAATATTATTACATTAATATAATACATGAATTTAAAATAAAAGGACATCATCAAAATTTACACAAATGATCAATTTTGTCGTGTTAGTTAAATGATTATGTATTATAATTTAAAAGTATTTAATGTGATGGTATCTTAACGAACACTTCTTTATGAACAATATTGTTTTGTGTATGTTTCTTCCTAATGCTTTGGTTGCTCTGCCTTAACCAAAACTCTTCTTGTCGGTCGTGATATCCCTCTTGAAAGTACTACATACAGTTGTTCGTGCAAGAAATTATATTGCGGTAAATATAGTTCAATATTTAGGATGTTTGTCCTTGTGCTTTATTTGTTATATTTCCAAAACATAAATATACTAAAAATTATTTTCACACAAATTTAAAAGGATATTTCTTAGTTTCAAAAGACGAAAATTGAATTCAGGTATAAGAATATACTTAAAAGCATATTCACCAGTATCATAATTTTTGCATGTATGACATTATTGTCAAAATTTCTATATACTATCTATGTGCTATTACATAAGCTATTCGGTGTATCTAAGCTTTTCAGTAGCATGACGATATATTTTTTAAAAAACAATTAACATGTATACAATGGAATATCAATTTTAACGTTGTTTATAATATATATATATATATATATATATATATATATACACGGTGATACTAACATACGTAAGAAATAATAAAGGCAAAATACATCAACAGACCCTTAAAGTTGTCTCCACATTTTACGTATACACTTCATCTTAAGTATGTTCCATTTGAACACTTTATCCATGCTTTTACTGTGTCATTTAGACACAAAAAGCTGGCATGGCAAGGTAAGTGTTTCTCACATTTTTTATGCGCGTGAAATGATTCGAAAAATAAATTCCTCATACTCTTGCCGGAAAATAAATAACTTTTGCCGGAAAAATGTTACTCAGCAATTCAAAAGGAGGCAGAGATTAGAAAAAAATATGCATTGTCCATATCATTTCATGTTTCAAGGTCATTGAGCTTCATGACATCAACGATTCAGCCTCAAATGGGTTCCAGATTTAATCCTCCATCAAAATAAAACAATACCCACTTTGTAAATATTCAAACAACATAGATCTGAATTGACCCAACTCCTTCGATGGTTGACAATGGTGCTTCAGATCTAAACAACTTAATATTCAATCAAAACACACCAAACTGCACGGATAAGTTCATATTGATGTTAAAAGCAAACCCTAATATTCATTTAACCAAAACATCAACAAATCGAGGGTTTCAAGTTCTTCCAATTTTTAATGGTAAATCTCCAGATTAAGTCACGATTTCACCGTCATCACTTTCTTCGGTGCACTGTTATCCCTTTCGGTGGAACGGCGGCGGCAGCCACTTTTATGGGCCACGCTTCATCATCATGAGGTGGGGTTCGGAAGAGGCACAATTCGTAGAGGCTGCATTGACTACAGCGCTGGTATTGGTGGTGCCCACAGGTTCAGGATCTTATACAGTATATTGTGATGCGCCCCGTGTAGGGATCGGTGCGATATTGATGCAGGAGGACAGGGTGATCGCATATGCGTTTGCGGTAGTTGAAGTTTCACGAGAAGAATTACCATGTCCATGACTTAGAGTTGGCAGCCGTTCTTCATGCGTTGAAGATTTGGAGGCACTATTTTTACGGCGTGTCGTGTAAGGTCTTCACGGATCATCGGATCCTTTAATATTTGTTCAAGAAAAAGGATCTCAATTTGAGGCAGAGGAGGTGGTTGGAGCTATTGAAAGACTATGATATCACCATCTTGTATCATCCCGAGAAGGCCAATGTGGTGGCCGACGCCTTGAGTAGAAGGCAGTGAGTATGGCAGCCTTGTGTTCATTCCAGTCGGTGAGAGGGCGCTTGCATCTGATGTTCAGACTTTAGCCAACCAGTTTGTGAGGTTGGATATTTCAGAGCCCAACTGTGTTCTAGCTTGTACAGCCGCTCGGTCTTCTTTGTTTGAGTGCATCAGAGATCGGCAGTATGACGACTCTCATTTGTTGGTCCTTAGGGACACAGTATGGCCCACAGTTCCCGGTATTCTATTCACCCGGGCACCGCTAAGATGTATCAGGACTTGCGGTAGCATTATTGGTGGAAGATGATGAAGAAGGATATAGTTGCATATGTAGCTCGGTGTCTAAATTGTCAGTAAGTAAAGTACGAGCATCAAAGACCAGGTGATTTTCTTCAGAAGTTAGAGATTCTTGAGTGGAAGTGGGAGTGTATCAGTATGGATTTCGTTGTTGGACTCCCACGGACTCAGAGAAATTTCGATGCAGTTTGGGTCATTGTGGATAGGCTGACTAAGTCAGTGCATTTCATTCTTATGGAAGTTACCTATTCTTCGGAGTGGTTAGCAGAGATTTACATCCATGAGATCATCCATATTCATGGTGTGCCCGTGTCTATCATTTTTGATCGAGGTACGCAGTTCACCTCGCACTTCTAGAGGGTAGTACAGCATGAGTTGGGCATGCGGGTTGAGTTGAGCACAACGTTTCATCCTCAGACGAACGGACAGTCTGAGCGCACTATTCAGATTTTGGAGGATATACTCCCCGCATGTGTTATAGACTTTGGAGGATCATGGGATCAGTTTTTGCCTCTTGCAGAGTTCGCCTACAACAACAGCTATCAGTCGAGCATTCAGATGGCTCCCTGTGAGGCATTATACGGTAGGCAGTGTCGGTCGCTAGTTGGGTGGTTCGAGTCAGGGAGGCTCAGTTGTTGGGTACAGACCTAGTACAGGATGCCTTGGATAAGGTCAAGATTATTCAGGATTGAATTCGCACGGCCCAGTCCAGGCAAAAGAGTTATGCCGACCGCAGAGTTCGTGATGTTGCATTCATGGTCGGGGAGAGAGTGTTGCTTCGGGTATCACCTATGAAGGGTGTAATGAGGTTCAGAAAGAAGGGTAAGTTAATCCATAGGTATATCGGACCTTTTGAGATTCTGGAGAGAGTGGGAGAGGTGGCTTACCTGCTTGCGTTGCCACTGGGGTTATTAGCAGTTCATCCGGTGTTCCACGTATCCATGCTTTGGAAGTATCACGGCGATCCGTCCCACGTGTTAGATTTCAGCTCTGTCTTGTTGGACAAGGATTTGACTTACGAGGAGGAGCCGATGGCTATTCTAGCCCGGCAGGTTCGATTGTTGAGGTCTAAGGGTTATCCTTCAGTTCGAGCGCAGTGGAGAGGTCAGCCCGTTGAGGCAGCTACTTGGGAGTCCTAATCAAATATGCGGAGTAGATATCCACATCTTTTCAGTAGATCATGTACTTTTCTATGTCTGTTCGAGGATGAACGGTTATTTTAGAGGTGGAGAATGTGATGACCCGATAGGTCATCTTATATTTTAGAATCTAATTCTGTGTTTTGAGGTCTCAAAAACCTCATTTTAGCCTTCCTCGATTTGCGTACGCAATCCGGGTGTTCTTCCGGAAGGCTTGTATGGTAAAAATTGATAACAATAAGAATTTTGCCTTAGAAATTTATTTAAGTTGACTTCAGTCAATGTTTTGAGAAAACAGACCCGGATTCGTGTTTTGACGGTCCCGGTAGGTCCGTATCCTAATTTGGGACCTGGGTGTATGCCCGAAATCGAATTCGGAGGTCCCTAACTCGAGTTATGAATTTTTTTGAAAATTGAAAGTCTGAAAGTTTAATGGTTTTTAAAAATTGACTGATGCTTAGTCTTATTGATACCGGGTCCATATTTTAGTTTCGGAGCCCGATACAAGTCCACTATAATATTTATGACTTGTCTGTCGAATTTGGTGAGAAACAGAGTTGATTTGACATAATTCGGACGTTCAGTTGTGAAAATAGAAGTTTTAAAGTTTTCTGGAAAATTTCATTTGATTTGTTGTCCGATTCGTAGTTGTAGGCGTTATTTTGGTGTTTTGTTCGCGTGAGCGAGTTCGTATGAGGTTTTTGGACTTGTGTGCAAAATTAGTTTGGAGCCTCGAGGGCTCGGGCGAGTTTCGGATAGGCTACGGGTGTTTTGAAACTTAGAAAATCTGGGTTTTTTTGTGCTTCGGATGTTATCTGGTGTCTACTTCTTCGCGTTCGTGAAGGTACTCTCGCGAACGCGAAGAGTAAACTGGGGCAGAGTGATTTTCTTAATCGCGAACGCGGTTGCCGGGTCGCGAACGCGAAGCAATGGGGGCCTTGCCCTTCACGAACCGACCAGCTTCTCACGAACGCGAAGCTTTATGGATCTGGGGGATGGGTCAGTCATTCTTCTACGCGAATGCGAGAATTGGCTTGCGAACATGAAGGCCGGGGGGAACAGCCTTCCCGAACGCCAAGGAGGACTCGCGAATGGGAAAGCCACTCGAGCTGCTGCTCATCGCAAACGCGGCAGGCCCTTCGCGAACGCGAAGAAGGCCTGACTCCTGTGACTTAAAACAGAACAGTAGTGGGATTTTCCCAAAATTTCATAACCCTTCCATTAGAACTCGGCCTAGGAGCGATTTTGAATAGAAAACTCAACATCAATTCATAGGTTTGTACTCTTTACCTCATTTTCCTCCATTTCTAACATGACCCATTAAATTCCTAGCCCTAATCTTTGTTCTTTCATGGTAGAAAACTAGGGATTTAAGAAGGATTGGGAGTTTTTGCAAATTGGGAATTTAGAACTCAATTTGGGGTCGGATTCCGAAACTAATTATATAATCGGGCTCGGGGGTGAATGGGTGAATGGATGTTGGTCCGGGGTCGATTTTTAACTTTTTGGGGGAAAGTTTAGGGAATCTAAATTTATGCATTGTAATTGATTTCTTTAGCAATATTTGATATTATTAAGTCATTTTTGGATAGATACGAGTGGTTTGGAGGTGGATTCTAGAGGAAAAATGGTAATTGAGCATTGAGTGGCCTTTGGAGCGAGGTAAGTGTCACGGTTAATCTTGACTTGCGGGAATAGGACTTGTTTGTCTATTTTCTACATGTTTAAATGTTGGGAAACAACGTATATGTGAGGTGACGAGTACTTATGCATTGTAGTCGGGTTAAAGCATGCAGGTGGGGCTTGGTTTCTTGCAATTATAGTTTCCTTTGTTCGTGTTATCCATGTTTAGACTAGTATTGCTAAATTGATCGTTCTTATCATGTTTACGGATCTTCTTGTGATAATTAAGTATTGATTCCGAAGTTGAGGTTGATATCGTGGAACCAAATGTTGATGTAAGGCTTGTACTTGTTATTCTATCTCCCTATTGTTATTTGTTCATTGCTTTATGGTAAGGGGGAGTGTTAATGCACGAAGGGTGATGCCGTGCCATATTATGAGTGTTAATGCACGAAGGGTAATGCCGTGCCATATTGTGAGTGTTAATGCACGAAGGGTGATGGCGTGCCATATTGTGAGTATTAATGCACGAAGGTGATACCGTGCCATATTGTGAGTGTTAATGCACGAAGGGTGATGCCGTGCCATATTGTATGTGTTAATGCACGAAGGGTGATGCCGTGCCATATTGTGTGTGTTAATGCACGAAGAGTGATGCCGTGCCATATTGTGAGTGTTAATGCACGAAGGGTGATGTTGTGTCATGTTATGAGAGTTAATGCACGAAGGGTGATGTCATGTCGTTTCTGTTGATTTTATGTTGAGGTTGAGAGTAAAAGCACGGAGGGTGATGCCGTGTATTTTTCCTTTAATGTATTTACTTATTCTTATTGGTTCATAGTATATTGGCTGTTCGAGTTACCATTCTGCT